>OY294022.1:1824232-1974921 GCA_958510785.1 Exephanes ischioxanthus
GAGATCCTACGAAGGGAAAATTTGATCCGCGATCGAGAAAGCGCATATTTCTCAGTTACGCTGAGCAATCCAAAGCTTATCGCGTGTGGTTACCAGATGAACGAAAAATAGAAATCACACGAGACATTAAATTCTTGAAGAATTATAAGAACGAACCAACTGAGATACACAACAACCTCATAACTGAGACTGAAAGCAAGGAAAAAGAAAAGACAAATCGAGAAGTGGATATCGAACTGAAATCGGTCGGTTATGTAGAAGAAAACGACCCACCGAACAACGAAGAACCTGATATGAATCGAGACATGGATCAAGACGATACATTCGGATCATCATCTTCTTCATACCAAAGCGCAGATGAAAGAAGAAAATCCTCATATTGGGGAAGAATATCAAGCACCTGTAGTTCGTCGAGGTCGAGGACGGCCTGAGAGAATTCTCACCGGACTCAGAGGACGACCACGAAAGAACTATCACTTATATGTTGCAAACAATGCGGAAACCGTAGACGGATTTAACGCCGAAATACCGATCGATGAAGCCATTTATGGAGAAGATGCCGAGGATTGGCACAAAGCTATCGCATCGGAATTAAGATCAATCCTAAATAAGGATACTTGGGAGATGGTAGATCGTCCCAATAAAAAGAAAGTTATTGGGAGTAGAGTCGTACTTCGCAATAAATACAACCCTGATGGACAGATCGAGAGGAGGAAAGCACGTGGCAAAGGGGTACACACAACGACCAGGCATAGATTTCAACGAAACTTTCGCTCCCGTTACCAGGATTAGTTCCATTCGTCTCGTAATGGCTCTAGCGGTGCAATACGAAATGATTGTCCACCAAATCGACATTACGACGGCATATCTGAACGGCACAATTGAAGAAGAAATCTATATGGAACTACCAGATCTGATCGAAGAAGGTTTGAAGACGATCATTCAAGAAGAACGAGGATCGAATCAACTCGGAGAAAAAGCCACGAAAATCCTAGGAGAGATACGATCCGGAAACGTAGTTTGTCTCCTAAAAAAAGCACTGTACGGACTCAAACAGGCTGGACGACAGTGGAATGCCAAGTTGAACGAAGTATTAACCGAAATGAACCTTACACAGCTAAATTCGGATCCGTGCGTTTATTTTACGCGCAAGGATGACATGCTGACTTTGATAGCCGCTACGTAGACGACATAATCATTGCATCACAAAGTGACGTTGAAATATTGAGACTAAAAGAACAGATATCGAAGAAGTTCGAAATCAAAGATCTTGGAAGAATTCACCATTGCCTCGGAGTCGAATTCACACAAGACAAAAAGAAAATAACGATGCACCAGAAAGGATACATTCGAGATCTGCTCGAACGATTCGGTATGACTGATTCGAATCCAGTAAACACTCCCATCGAGTACGGAACGAAATTAGAAAAACAGCTGGAATCGAATGATCCAAAAGAAAAGAATGTACCCTATCGAGAACTCGTGGGTGCATTTTCGTACCTTGCTGTATCGACGAGGCCTGATATTTCTCATGCTGTGAGCTTACTTGGACAATTCAATAATTGTTACGGCAACGCTCATTGGACTGCAGCCAAACGGGTACTGCGATATTTGAAGGGAACAATAAACTACGGAATCACCTTCAAACGGAAGTCCGAATCACTCCATGGTTTTGTCGACGCAGATTGGGGCAACTGTACTATCGATCGACGCTCATACACGGGATACGTGTTCCTTTTGAGTGGTGGTCCGATATCCTGGGAATCCAAGAAGCAACAGACAGTAGCGTTATCATCGACCTAAGCTGAGTACATGGCACTCACAGGAGCCACAAAGGAGGCGATTTACTTGAAGAAATTTCTCACGGAACTAGATCTTCATGAACTGGCTGATGTAAACATTTTTAACGATAATATGGGAGCTCAAAAACTTGCTCAAAACCCAATATTTCATTCACGTACGAAACACATCGACATTCGTCATCATTTTGTGAGAATGGCGATAGAAGATGGTCTGGTACATGTTGATCACATTAGTACGGAAGATATGACAGCGGGTATTTTAACCAAGGCCCTTCCTGGACCAAAACATCGACGCTGTCTACATCTACTTTTAATTCAGAACATTGGAACGGATTCATAATAACACAACACACATCGAGGGGAAGTGTTGGGATCCATGAAATGCAACCACTCGAATATCGATGAGAGATTGTGTTTTATTAATATCGATTTCTTATGTTTAGTGAAAATATCTTTTGTTTGATGTCACTAATAAAAATTGGTCTCGAGCGAGGGACAACGAACCGTTTAAATAAAAAGATATATTTCGTGTTCTATCTCTTTCTAATTTAGCTTCAAAACCCAAACTGCATTAACAAGAACAGTCTTATCGAAAGCCGAAATGATATTCGCTTCCGATGAGACTTTTCTTTTTACCGTACATGCCAGAACCCGTGAGAAAATTTCATTACAGTTTTTTATACCGACTGAGCCCGGGATGAACGGGGAGGGAGGTGTTTCATATGTTCTGAAAAGTTTGTTTTCATTCTTAATAGGTGCTGACGTGGAGGTGTTGATAGACCGTCCAACGTCTACAACTTCTGGTACCAAGGAAGAATTGAAAGCGATCTATTTTTCAACAGCAGACATGAGGCAATCTATGATTTCTTGGCCTCATATCGTTTTCATCGACGGTACCTATTTACTGTTGAAGCTCGATTTGACCGTCATGATCTTGATGGTGGAGGATTCGAATGGTGTTTCCGACATAGTCGGAGTTGGACTACTCGTGAAAGAAGATCGGGCCACTTTCGAGTGGTTTCTCGAAACCTTCAAAAAAGTAACTAGTTCCGTTGTCTCAGAAATCAAATGTTTCATGGGGGATAAGGATCTGTTGGAACGCGATCTCCTGAAAGAGTTGTTTCCAGGTATTCCGGTATACATTTGCCAGTTTCACGTTTTGCGTACGTTCGGTCGTGAAATCACATGTCAGAAATACGATATTGATAACGATAAAAAAATCTAATCTTAATTCTCCTTGAGAAAATAGTAAAGAGTTCGTCCGAACAAGAATATGAAAAAAACTACGCCGAGTTCTGCGATACCGCACCAATGGCGCTTCGAGAATACTTTGATACGAATTGGCACTCGATAAAGGGAGATTGGGCTCAGTATTGCATTATTAACGAGAATTTGGGGAACAATACAAATAATCGTTTGGAGTCGGTAAATGCAAAAATAAAACAAGTTGTCAAGCGCAAAAGCTCATTGGTACAATTCATCAAGGACTTTTTTGCATACCTCGAGTCTCACAATTTTCAGACGAGTTACAAACTTTTAACAAACTTTCTCAAGAAATCGACTTGTTACGATGAAAAAGATGATTGTGAACAGAAGTATATGGATTACTTAACGGCTCACGGATTTTCTCAGGTCCTTGCTGAAATCGAAAAGCTGATATACGTATCATTCGTCGACGAGAGTGCACCCGATCAATCGTTCGTTGTTAGGTGGAAAGATAACTACTTAACTGTTAATGCAAACACCTGCGAGTGCTCTACCTTCAAATCTTACATGCTACCGTGCCGCCACATTTTTGCAGTGAGACGAAAACTTGGCTTACCGCTGTTTCAGAGAGATTTGTGTAACCAAAGGTGGACAAAAGATTATTATAAAAAAACCCAAATCGCGAACAATAACCCGGGGGATCGAAGACTCGTGGTCAAGCGGATTTCACCAAATGGTCCATCAGAAAAAGGAAAGCTAAAGACAGTAACATTGATAACTAAAAACCTCCAATCTATTGCTAGTATGTCTACTGGTGTTCGCTTCGATTGTAAGCTTGCGATTTTGAAAGAACTGAACACCCTTTGGAAAAATAAGTCGAAGGTTCAAGTATTCCCGGAAACTTCCAATGTCGAATCGTTAGAATCCGTAGAAACTGGTGGTAAAGGAGCTAAGAAAAAGATCATCTCGGGTCCTCAAAAACGAAAAATTCTGAAACCTCTGATGAACGAACTCGTAGAAAGGGTACGCGAAAGAGGTAATGAAAATTTGAATGAGGTAACGAATATTTTCCAGGAAATTGAAGAGGCTTGGCGAAAGGGTTTTGACGTATCGGTTCAAAGAATGCCGTGTAACAAATATGGTATACACTTAACGAATGATAACACACTAACAGAGATTTATGATAGTAATATTCTGGGAATTGCTGCATTGGAAATCAGCGGCAATGGTCGTGGAGAGTGTTTCTTAAAATCAACCTCGAATCCCGAGCATGCTTCCTTGCCGTCGTTTCCCGAACCGGTAAAAGTAGTAGGCCGGCCAAGTTTGAGTATGATAACTACAGTACCTAGACCTAGGAAAAAAAGAGCTACAAAATTCTCCGATCAAAGTGTTAATATGCAAACGGAAATCATGCTGAATTGGATAATTCCAAAGAGAGCTGTGGCGAGCGAATTAAATAAAGAGTATCAAGTCCAAAGAACCGATATAGATCTACGAGCCGTAAGAGAACCGTTTGCGTCCAAATCAGTTAATCTCGATTTAATACAGCCGTATTTCGAAAATATCGCTTTTGTAGAACTCAAGAATGTAATCGAAAGCAAAGAAAAAGATCTACGTACGTGTGAAAATTGTAAAGAGAAACTGAGTAGCAAATTTGTTAGTTGTGAAAGTTGCCTTTAATGGTATCATCTCGAGTGCGTGTCGTTGAAACGACGTCCGAGCATTAAAGCAATGTGGTTTTGTCCGGAATGTAAAAAATGAGCTACTTCAATTGTAACTATGAAAATAAGCTACTGTATATAGTAGCTTATTTTTTATAGTTTTTTATAGTTTTTAGTATATATGACTGCCATACAGTATCATATATGGTAGGGTATAATGCTATATATTATAGATTTATCGAATAAAATATCCTTCGAAATATTACCTAGACATTGTTTAATAATATAAGCAAAGTTTCTGTATTTTAAATCTCTGTCATTTGCTATGATAACAACAACGTCGAAAGGTCTCGCATTTTACCAGAATTCGATAATATGGTCATTTCGCCTGGTGTCACTTCATGAGCTGGCGCTTGTACATACTTACTCAAGAATCGACTTGTGTGATACGGGTCGTGACCGATTTCTAGTTCCATTTTGGCTTCAAAACACGGTATACAGTAGAACCTGACTTATCGGACCTTCGGAACTCGGATAAAACGGATAAAGCAGTAATGCCCGCTCGCGGAGTATGTGCGTTAGCCGTATCATCCGAGATTTCACTTATCTGACGTACGCTCTCCTCAAATTACCTTGGATAAACGGGGTTCTACTGTACCTCATTTTATTTAATAAATTTGACAAATTTAGCCTTTTTTCATGAGAACTGTTTTGAAGTCACGGATATACATGCTTCGCTTCACCTTTTACCTCGGCACTTGCATTTTTCTACTACTAGTCGAGTGTAAGACCTTTTTTAAGAGGGGATAGGCATCGAATTCTTTTGGCCTGTAGGGAAGTGATGCTTACGCCAGATTTATCATCTTCCATTTCAATCCTACCGACTAAACAGATTCATCGTAAGTCTGAAGCTATTAAGTTGTTAAGTATTAAAGTTTTACAGTTTGCGAGACATGAATTTGACTGTTTATCGGTTGCATCCCTATGTATGTATTCCTGTTACCGTGTCTTTTACGACACTCCGGTCGAATAGTTTTCTCGTCTGCTCGCTTCACTACGAAGGCAGCGGTAGGGCTTACACGCTTAGTCCAGCATCAACAGTTGTGCGAGACGGTTCGCAACCGATTTCAGTTTCCACTTCGGCATCGAACCGCGATATTCCTCTCGTTGTGCTTCCAAATTTGACGACGTAAGCTACTTTTATTCAATGAGAAGAGTGTTGGCGTCACGGCCATGCATGTTCGGCTTTATCTTTTCCCTTGTTTCTGCATATTTCTATAATAAGCATAAAATACTTTTGGCGTATAACAAAGTAGCGCCTCCGCCATTTTCACCGGCTTCCATTCAATCCTCGAGCACTAAACTAATTCGTCGTAGTTCGTGAATCTGAAACTATTACATTGTCAAGTATTAATAATTTTCAGTTTGGGAGACATTAATTTGACTGCTTGTTGGTTTCGTCCCTACGTTTATTCCTGTTACCGTGTCTTTTACGGTACCCCGGTCGAATAGTTTTTCTCATTCCTAGCTTCACAATGTGGGTAGCTGGCGCTTACGCGCTTGGTCGAGCAACAATTGTGCATTCCTGTTCGCAACCGATTTTTTTTGCACTTCCGTTTCGAAACGCTATATTCATTTTATTTCGAAGTTTGTTACAGACACGGCAGGCTTTTTTTACAATCCGGTGTGCAACAAAGTATCGTTTTACAGATGGCTGAAGACGACCGTGATCTGTACGTTGGCAAAGATTTAAATCTTACACTGAAGTAGAGACTTGGCTGGAAAAATATGAAGACAGAGAAGGGTACGAATTTAGCCGCCAAAATTCGACAACAGTGGAGAGCAGCCGCGTAAAAAATTTACCCGAGCATCTACGATATTACGAAGTCCAGCTGGGGTGTGTATGTCGTGGAACACACGTGTCGAAGGGCAAAGGGATTAGAAACCGCAAGTACGATCATTATATTACGTAGTTTGTATTATTATATTTTACCCCGTATGGTATTGCATATCGCATGCTGAAATGGAAAGGATAAAATCTCTCATGGAATTCTGCTATAAATTATTACACCGTTGCAGTCGGGGTGTGATATATACCATACATTTTCGAAGAGAAAATAAAATGGGTGCAAAGTATGTGGCATATGGCTTCCCATTTTGTAACGTTTTGCGCATAGCTTTCTCTATGAGAAAGTTCGTTTACGATTTTTGATTCTAACAGCAGAAGCTATGCGCATCGCACGTCATCACGTCACAGTACCCAGATAGACAAGCGCCATGAAACGTAGCAATATTGGCGCGATATTTGCTACATGTGCGGCACATGTCGCAATTATTGCGCCAACTGCTACTTTTCGTGCCGCTTGTCTATCAGGGTAAACGGATAAAAACGAATGCATATTTCGTGATGTTTTGCCTGGGTATATATACGCTTTATCGATTTGATTTTTTTAGGGTGGAAAGAGGATATATTAAAGAACATTTAAGAATTTCATTAAATTTTATTATTATTATGTATGTTCTTTTATTGGTCGGCGTGCACAATTTTTTCAAAAGTTCGTTTGCGATGTACATAATTTCGACTCGCCATTTTATCTACAACAAAAATTGTAATTGCTTCTTAACAAATGATGTATAACGCAGTCCTTGACGAGGAAAAAAAATAGCAAAATGGCGGCCATTTGAAAAAACAAATCGATTTTCACCAATTTTTTTTAATTTTAAATAATTCTTTTAAATTATTTAAAAATGTATTGTTATTTTATTCTTTTTAAATATGAAAACGTCAAGGACTAAGAATCTGTTGAAGTATATCGGTAAACATTTTCATAAAAATTCATAAAGGCGTTTTTGAGATGTCGGGGTCACCAATTTTGAAAAATACGTTTCGCGAAAAACGCGTTCGAAGTTCGACTGCGCCGCTGCTCGAGCACTCCGCGCAACTGCTCGAGCGCTCCACCTCTTTTCACAAAACGGCCTCTAATTTTCGTGTTTCGTTGAATTTCAATATAAAAATTTAACTAAAAATTCTTGACACTATAAACTATTATAAGAGAAAAAAATCGAAATTTTACTGTGGCGTAAGCCCTTAAAAGGGAAAAAATTCCGTTGGTCATCGGTTTCTGGCCATATGTACTGCATTTTACCTGCTGATTACGAATCTCCAACTTATTTTACTCCTCGTGCGATATACATCTTGAAAAAAAAATTCACGTGCAAAATACTAACTTTGAATAAATAATTAAAAATTATTTACAGGAGTAAAAAAACGGATTGCAAAGCTAAAATCATCATCCGGGCGAAGAAAAAAAAATATCTCCAGGTCATGGAGTTTAATGTCAACCATAATCACGAATCGAGGCGCAAACAGGTATGATTACATGCAGAACAAACGTCTCTATGAATTAATTACTTCCGGTTTATATGTTCCGTACGTGCTCGAAGTATAGTTATAAAACCACCATTTTTGTTTTCAACAGGCTCTACCCGGCGATACCTACGAGAGTGTTGAAGCTTCTGCACGGAAAGAGGATTCGGAACAAAACGACGATCTTGTCGATACCTCCGAAAGTGTCGAAGGTCCTATGGAGAAAGAGAATCCAGAAGACACCGGCAGCTCTGGTCGTGACCAATCTGATCTTCTTTTCGGCACCTCCGAAAGTGTCGAAGGTCCCGTGGAGAAAGAGAATCCAGAAGACACCGGCAGCTCTGGTCGTGACCAATCTGATCTTCTTTTCGGCACCTCCGAAAGTGTCGAAGGTCCCGTGGAGAAAAAGATTTCAGACGAAATCAGTAGGTCTGGTCGTGACGAACGTGATCTTCTTTGCGGTACTTCCGAAAATGTCGTAGCTCTCTCGGACAAAGAGAATCCAGAAGAAACCAGCAACTCTGATCATGACCAATTTGATCTTCTTGACGATAAGAAAGCCGGAAAAATGTTGGACAACATCTTGTTGGGGTATGTCTTCGTGGACAAGAAATTGATTGAATTGGAAAAACACTGCACATTGTATCTCGATCGGTTGCCAATAACGGAAGGAGAACAATCTGCCGCTAAAGGAGATAAAGACGACTCGCCTCCCGCCCCATCACCAGATGAACAATTGCTGAGTGATCAGGGACTTCCTCGAAAATTGGAAGTGACGGTAAATGATCTTACAAAAGTACGTTCTACCGATGAAGATCATTCTTCGGTTGTGATCAAACCCGCCAAGGGAAAAGGGTCGTCCGCGTCAGCCTCGAACGAGGGCTATCGGTCTTCCTCAGAACGAATCTGCGAGAACAATCGTCGACGCGGTAAAACGGAAAGAAACAAAGTCCTCAGGGGCACCGCTGACATTTGCGACACCGAATGCAATTGATTCCGCTGACTTCCATAGTAGTCCAGTTTTATCAGAAGATGGAGCGCAAGATACGGCGGAAATGGCCCAGTTGGGTTTAAATAAACATACCTCGGCTCACGCCAAATCACCAGGAGAAGAATTGGTGACTTCTACAAACATCGAAGATCTACCCTCAAGCGTGGAAATAAATGCACCTGTGATTCTCAAGTTTTCTGAAAAGAGTGCCATAACACAGACGAAAGTCATGCTCGACTGGTTATTGCCTGAGAAAACAGCTCTGTTGGTTTTGGGAGACGGGTACAAAGTTCAATGTATGGATCTAAACCTAGTAGACGTCCCTGATTCATTTATGGATGAGTCGGTGCAAATCGATTTACTGCAGCCGTTCTTTAATCGTATTGCTTTCAAGGCACTTCGTAAAGCCATCGAGAGAAAAATCGAAAAATCCCTATGGAGCTGTGGTACGTGCAAACGCAACCTGACTGGGCGATCTCTGCTCTGTGAAGGTTGCCTCCTCTGGCATCACTTCAAGTGCGTTTCGCTAACAAGAGAACCCAGCGCAAAAGTCAGCTGGTTTTGCCCAGAATGTAAAAAGTAACACCTATTCTCGCTCGTTCGAATGCTTGATCCGTCGTAGAGACGCACTCATACAACCACCCGGTACATCTTTATCCAGTCAGCAAAGATACAGCAGAAAAAACTCTAGTCGTACTCTAAAAGTGTGACATATATATTGTGACGTGGCACGTCACAATTTCCTTCCGCTGCCTGGCTCGGAGTCCCACCACTCACCTAGGGAAAAACCGGAATTAGGACTACAATTTAAGCAACGAATTTTACCATTGTTAACCCCCTTCCCTGACTGACCTTCATCCCCTGCCACCCCGTCAGACCTCAAACTCACTCAACGGAGGCCCCGTCAGCCCTCCGAAGCAACCACCGAACACCCACCGAAGACCCAGCGCAGCCACCGCAGACCCATCGAAGACACCGCAGACCCATCGCAGACCACCCAGGAGGGAAATTGACCCCCTGCGAAGGCTGACCGACCCCGAACAACCTAAAAAGCCAACAATTTGAGAAACAGGAAGACCTCTCTTGCACTAACCTGCAAATTGAAGACCGTCCGAAAATCCCAGTCGGACCTTGCCAGCCCCGAGGAAAATCCCGACGAGTCGGAGCACCCTTCCCGACTCGTCCACCAACACCAAAGAACCCGGCGACACCCTCTCGGCTCGGATTGCCGAGTGTAAACCGACGAGGTGTGTCGTCCGGGTAAATACAAGATTCAGCAGCGATCTGTCACGAGAGACGCTTCGCCAACAGGCCGCATGGAACCGCCACCTCCCGTCGCCAAGAGCTGCTCGTCGATCGATGGGCAAATCGATGACGAGGATGCGCGCGCCGAACGTCGCGACGAGTCTTCCGTCGCGACGAAATATTCGCACGGCCGCGCGGCCAATCCCGACGCCCACCCGCAGCCAGTCCCGAAATCCACCAATCGGAATCCGCCAACCGTACGCCCACTTGTAAGACCGACCCTAAGGTCGGAGAAGAAGCCGGAAGCAGCGAGGCTGAAATCACTTCGAGCCCAGGCGTGTGAACGAATAGAGTGTGTGTGATCAGAGCGACAGTTTTAAGGATTATTAAGGACATTTTTAAGACGACTCGGCTGTCCCCGTCGAGAGCAAGACTCCTTCCCGGAGAGTACCGACCAATAAGCCATCGCCCAAGGACACGATTTGGCTTAAAAGGAATATTGACGACCCGGCAAATCGAGGAATATTGAGAGGAATATTGTGCGAAATATCGGACGGTTCTGTAACCGATATTTTACGAGTGACCAGGTTGCGTGAGTAGCGCATAAGTTTTCCCCCGCCTGCCCTTTCTCGATTTTTCCCATCTTCCCGACACCTGAACATTTACCCGTGCCCTCTTTTTTGGTAATTGTAAGCGTTTATTATTGTGAAACTTTTCGACCGTCGAGTACCGGCCGCCACGTGCGCCGACATTTTCGAGTTATCCGAACACGTGCGCGTGAGTGGTGGTATTCGCGGGATTTTTCCGCGTGCGTTCCTATAAGTTATTATTATTTTTCCCCGTTCCCCGAGACGCATTTTTGCGAGTATTTACCGATTTTTATTATTGTAATTTTTACCAGTTTGTGTGCCGAGGTAATTTGTCAAGAAGCCCTGGAACAGTGTCCCCGACCTGAGAAGTCTCATCCCCCTCCCCCCCCCCGTTCCTTGCTAGCCGCGTGCCGCGCAAATTTGCCGATTGTCATTCTTTTTTTTTGTGAGTTACGGTGCTACGCCGAGAAAGTAGCTGGCGCCCAAAAACAACTGACAAATTTATTTTGAGTTTAATTATTTTTTCGAGTCATTATCTTTTCGATTTAGCCCAATCGAGGTTTTTGTGTAGAGTGTTTCACCGGCCAGCCCCCTTTTTCCGTGCGACCGACCCCAACCCCCTGCCGTCCCGATACTTATGATAAACATCGTTTTTTTTTGTATAAGCTCTTTCAAGTCAGTTATTGCGATTATTATTTGATCTTTCCGTTTCCCCTTTTTTTTTTGTTTTCTCCGTTTATTACATTCGATTAACGCTATTAAGCTCTTTTCTTATTTATCTCCCCGATTATCATTAACGTACCCCCCCCCCTCCTTTTTTGTTGTAAGACCCCGACCTCGTTTCTTTTTTTCTTTTCTTTTGTTATTACCTGTTATTTTTGCGACGTTGAACTATTGAAGAATATAATATTTTAGTTTCCTACACAAAACTTCGGACCGTTATTTCCCCCTTCCCCTCACCCCCCCCCCCCCCCCCCCCCCCTTACTCCACAGATCGACCCAGTTTTGGGAGACTACACGAAAAGGTATCATCACAAAGTGGCGCCCAACGTGGGGCCCTGTAATAACAGGAAAAAGTTGAATTTTTAAAAAATTTTGTACCCTCGAGGGCGGTGACTTTTTCACCCCTCGAGCGGGGATTTTCCTGAGCTGATAAAGAGTGCTCACCTCGGCACAGAACATACCCTCCCCCCCTTGTACCCCCTATATTGAATAATTGTTCCTTTTTTTTTGCCGCTGTTTCGCGAATTACCACCACTCGCGAATTCTATTGTTGGCAAGTAAGTACACCCCCCCCTCGCCCATACACACCCTGATTATTGCATCTATTTTGCCATGGAACACTTTAACTCCCATGTACAAGTCACCCCAGCCCTGTCGCCCTGCATCACTACGTCCAAAACACAACCCGCCCGACCCAAACCCGCAACCCCGTTAACCCTTGCTGCCCCCATACGCCCTGCCCCCACTACCGAAACCCAGGCCCAGATTGACCAAATTTTTCGCACGCTACAGGCCCTCCCTAATGTAACAGATTTACTCAGATTATGTGACCAAGCTGGTTTGAGTGCATACGGCACGAGGGACGAAATGATCGACCGTTATTTACGTTCCATCGTCCGCCGACGATTCCCGGAAGTGCCCACGGAATGGGATCCGTTAAAAGACGAACGTGGTTCGGAAGCCCCGTGCACCCTACGAGTGGCACTCGCTGAACGTGATAAAGAACCGACCTCCGTAAAATATAACAGAAGCCCCGGTCAAAATGATAGTCCCCACCCCTCCCTAAATACCGTAGACCCAACCCCCGCCCCAATAGTAGAAGCCCCTCCCGTTATCTCAAATTCCGAATCAGAAGAATTGCTAATAGACCTCAGCGAGGAGACAGTGAATCCAGAGTTGCCCCCGAACCCAGTCACCCCCGCCCCGACAACAGAGTCCCCTTCCTTTTGCTTGAGTTTACCCCCAACACCCCGTACAGTCCGAAAGGAGAAACCCCAGACCCAATTAGAAAAGTTTATGTCAAAAGTAACCGGAAATCGGACTGAAGCGGGAGAAAAATTTCTAGTAAAATTAACGTCGATCTCCCACCTTCAGAGAGCAAAGCGGCTGAAGGCTGCTGCGCTAAAGCGAGGTCCGAGTTACAGTCCAGTCGTGGGTGAGAAGACCTCATCCGACGAGTTTCAAGTAAGTCCCAGCCCCTTCGTAAAAAACAGTATATCAAAGTCAAGCCCTGTTAACCCCGTTTCCCCCAGACTTTCGGAAAACAAGTCTGTCCAAACCGAACCCCGTTATCACCCCAAAGCTTCCCCAATCGTAAGAAAGTCCGCCTATAAAAATAGGAGCAATACGAATTCCCCAGAATCTGGTTTTACGTCCCCTTCCTTTTCCTCCACCTCTCACATACCCTCTCTCATGGCACACCCCGTACCGTGCCCTGCTCCCTGCCCAGAAGTCCCAGCATTGAGGAAGTTCTTGGATCCGCGGTTTTTCCCGCGACGTTTCCCGGCAAACAACATTTGCGCGTATCGCGTCGAACACCGCACTCCAAGAGGCAGAAGACTCACCCCAAGGATCCCGAGATTCATAAGTCCCCGACCGCCTGACCCAGTACCTAAAACCCCTCGAGTACCCTTTCCCCACCCCAATTCCCTTGTTTCACCGCCCCCAAAATTCCGAACTTGGCCCACTCTCGACCTGCGTGTCCCCTGCTGCCCCGGAATCAACCCTCAATATCCCCAAACCTACCCCCGTTCCCCTGCTAGCCCCATAAGCCTTCGAAGTTTCCCAAGTACACTGAGTATAGGACCCTCAGAGTGTACATTAAGTACAGGGTCTTCCCAGAGTTCCCAAAATTCCCAAAGGTCAAGATATGACATATAGAATTTCCCAAAGTACCCCCACCTGACCATTGCACGTCCCCGGATACGATTCCCGATTATGTAAGGTACTGTCAGTGCGAGATTATTCACTTTCACTATGTTTGTGTTTATTTTGTTTCTCTGATTCTCGTGCTACTTACCCAGTAACACCCGAGAAGTTTATTAAAGAGCTTGTGAATTATACGAGCAGTATTAAGTAAAGTTTAATTCGAGACCATACGTGGAGAAATCATTTGCCCTCTCCCTTCCCAGAAACCCACCCCCGAAAAAACCAGAGCCCAGTCAGCCCCCACCCCCCCCCCCCGGCCACCGATTGCCAAAAATGCCCGACCCGCATCAAAGACCACCCCAGACCGCCCCGCTAAACAGAATTTTTCTGAACCCTTTTTTTCACCTTACGCTGTATATTAGTTTTTCACCCTTTGATCCGCTATTCCCCTGATTATAATGTCACTCCCCTTCCCGTTCTTTTTCTTATGAATCCCCCAACCCCCAGTACTTGCCACCAAGAGGCCAATCATGTTATTTTGTTTTCTTTCGTTTATTATTTGGGTCCAAAATGACCACAGTACAAAGATTTTGTCTCCTTTAACTGCAAAGAGGGTTAAGTTGTAACCACGATGCAAAGGAGAGAATAAGACTGAAAAAGAACGGTATTATTACGATTACAAGACTGCCCTTTACATTTGCCAACCCGCCAGTCCCAACCTCTTCCCCTTTTCCCGAGACCCACCCCCGTACACCCCCAGTATGAATGTTGCTCAAGTTGTCGAGAGACGAACTTTCGGCAAGTGGGGGGGAGTTGTGACGTGGCACGTCACAATTTCCTTCCGCTGCCTGGCTCGGAGTCCCACCACTCACCTAGGGAAAAACCGGAATTAGGACTACAATTTAAGCAACGAATTTTACCATTGTTAACCCCCTTCCCTGACTGACCTTCATCCCCTGCCACCCCGTCAGACCTCAAACTCACTCAACGGAGGCCCCGTCAGCCCTCCGAAGCAACCACCGAACACCCACCGAAGACCCAGCGCAGCCACCGCAGACCCATCGAAGACACCGCAGACCCATCGCAGACCACCCAGGAGGGAAATTGACCCCCTGCGAAGGCTGACCGACCCCGAACAACCTAAAAAGCCAACAATTTGAGAAACAGGAAGACCTCTCTTGCACTAACCTGCAAATTGAAGACCGTCCGAAAATCCCAGTCGGACCTTGCCAGCCCCGAGGAAAATCCCGACGAGTCGGAGCACCCTTCCCGACTCGTCCACCAACACCAAAGAACCCGGCGACACCCTCTCGGCTCGGATTGCCGAGTGTAAACCGACGAGGTGTGTCGTCCGGGTAAACACAAGATTCAGCAGCGATCTGTCACGAGAGACGCTTCGCCAACAGGCCGCATGGAACCGCCACCTCCCGTCGCCAAGAGCTGCTCGTCGATCGATGGGCAAATCGATGACGAGGATGCGCGCGCCGAACGTCGCGACGAGTCTTCCGTCGCGACGAAATATTCGCACGGCCGCGCGGCCAATCCCGACGCCCACCCGCAGCCAGTCCCGAAATCCACCAATCGGAATCCGCCAACCGTACGCCCACTTGTAAGACCGACCCTAAGGTCGGAGAAGAAGCCGGAAGCAGCGAGGCTGAAATCACTTCGAGCCCAGGCGTGTGAACGAATAGAGTGTGTGTGATCAGAGCGACAGTTTTAAGGATTATTAAGGACATTTTTAAGACGACTCGGCTGTCCCCGTCGAGAGCAAGACTCCTTCCCGGAGAGTACCGACCAATAAGCCATCGCCCAAGGACACGATTTGGCTTAAACGGAATATTGACGACCCGGCAAATCGAGGAATATTGAGAGGAATATTGTGCGAAATATCGGACGGTTCTGTAACCGATATTTTACGAGTGACCAGATTGCGTGAGTAGCGCATAAGTTTTCCCCCGCCTGCCCTTTCTCGATTTTTCCCATCTTCCCGACACCTGAACATTTACCCGTGCCCTCTTTTTTGGTAATTGTAAGCGTTTATTATTGTGAAACTTTTCGACCGTCGAGTACCGGCCGCCACGTGCGCCGACATTTTCGAGTTATCCGAACACGTGCGCGTGAGTGGTGGTATTCGCGGGATTTTTCCGCGTGCGTTCCTATAAGTTATTATTATTTTTCCCCGTTCCCCGAGACGCATTTTTGCGAGTATTTACCGATTTTTATTATTGTAATTTTTACCAGTTTGTGTGCCGAGGTAATTTGTCAAGAAGCCCTGGAACAGTGTCCCCGACCTGAGAAGTCTCATCCCCCTCCCCCCCCCCGTTCCTTGCTAGCCGCGTGCCGCGCAAATTTGCCGATTGTCATTCTTTTTTTTTGTGAGTTACGGTGCTACGCCGAGAAAGTAGCTGGCGCCCAAAAACAACTGACAAATTTATTTTGAGTTTAATTATTTTTTCGAGTCATTATCTTTTCGATTTAGCCCAATCGAGGTTTTTGTGTAGAGTGTTTCACCGGCCAGCCCCCTTTTTCCGTGCGACCGACCCCAACCCCCTGCCGTCCCGATACTTATGATAAACATCGTTTTTTTTTTGTATAAGCTCTTTCAAGTCAGTTATTGCGATTATTATTTGATCTTTCCGTTTCCCCTTTTTTTTTGTTTTCTCCGTTTATTACATTCGATTAACGCTATTAAGCTCTTTTCTTATTTATCTCCCCGATTATCATTAACGTACCCCCCCCCCCCCCCCCCTTTTTTTTTGTAAGACCCCGACCTCGTTTCTTTTTTCTTTTCTTTTGTTATTACCTGTTATTTTTGCGACGTTGAACTATTGAAGAATATAATATTTTAGTTTCGTACACAAAACTTCGGACCGTTATTTCCCCCTTCCCCTCACCCCCCCCCCCCCCCTTACTCCACAGATCGACCCAGTTTTGGGAGACTACACGAAAAGGTATCATCACAATATATATATATATATACTAGCGGGTTATTGTGGCTCGCGCGCTTCGCGCGCTCGCACCCATTTCTGGACGAAAACCCTTATTATTCCAAATACTTCAAAAGACGGGTTCAATACTTGGATGGGTGACCGCGGTCACCTATCCAAGTACTGTCCCCCCCCCCATGATTCTTGACACGGCGGCGATAGCGGCGAAATCCTTTCAGTTCAGTACTTGGATGGGTGACCGCGGTCACCCATCCAAGTACTGTCCCCCCCCCCCCCCCCCTCGATTCTTGACACGGCGGCGACAGCGGCGAAATCTTTTTATATTATAGAGAGATATATATATATATATACTAGTGGGTTATTGTGGCTCGCGCGCTTCGCGCGCTCGCACCCATTTCTGGACGTAAACCCTTGTTATTCCAAATACTTCAAAAGACGGGTTCAATACTTGGATGGGTGACCGCGTCCAAGTACTATCCCCCCCCCCTCGATTCTTGACACGGCGGCGACAGCGGCGAAATCCTTTTATATTATAGAGAGATACATATATAAAAAAAAGACTCACGCCCTTATTATTCTAAGTCTTTTACCCCCCTCATCATTCCAACCCCCTTATGCTAAATGGACTTAAGCCCTTATAATTCCAAGTCCCTTTAAGCTAAATGGACTTGGGCCCTTATCATTCCAAGGCCTTTTAAGGATGGACTTAGGCCCTTATAATTCCAAGGCCCTTTAAGGATCGACTTAGGCCCTTATCATTCCAAGGCCTTTTAAGGATGGACTTAGGCCCTTATAATTCCAAGGCCCTTTAAGGATGGACTTAGGCCCTTATCATTCCAAGGCCCTTTAAGGATGGACTTAAGCCCTTATTATTCCAAGGCCCTTTAAGGATGGACTTAAGCCCTTATTATTCTACCCCCCCCCCCCCCCCCCCCCCCCCCCCCCTCGATTCTTGACACGGCGGCGACGGCGGCGGCGGCGGCGGCGGCGGCGGCGGCGGCGGCGGCGACAGCGGCGAAATCTTTTTATATTATAGAGAGATATATATACTAGCGGGTTATTGTGGCTCGCGCGCTTCGCGCGCTCGCACCCATTTCTGGACGAACACCCTTATTATTCCAAATACTTCAAAAGACGGGTTCAATACTTGGATGGGTGACCGCGGTCACCCATCCAAGTACTGCCCCCCCCCCCCCCTTGATTCTTGACGCGGCGGCGATAGCGGCGAAATCCTTTTATATTATAGAGAGATACATATATAAAAAAAAAAGACTCACGCCCTTATTATTCTGTCTTTTACCCCCCTCATTATTCCAATCCCCTTATGCTAAATGGACTTAAGCCCTTATTATTCCAAGTCCCTTTAAGCTAAATGGACTTAGGCCCTTATAATTCCAAGACCTTTTAAAGATGGACTTAAGCCCTTATTACCCCCCCTCCATTCTTGACACGACGGCGACGGCGGCGGTGACAATGGCGAAATCTTTTTATATTATAGAGAGATATATCTGTGTTTGCCGGTTAAAACGATTAGATACGTAAGCGCGTTGGGGGTTTGATTTCTCGTCCAAATAGATTTTTTTTTTCATAGAAATCTTTTTAGTATTAAGTTTTTTTCCTTTTGAGCGTTGATAAGTAAACGTCGAACGTCATCTGCTGGTAGAAACGTAGATCATATAGTTTTTTCACGAAATCTCCGGAGTGCCGGCATTGTTTAATTCGCACTCGTACTACCACCCGGGTCATCTTAGTTTAGTCAGCAAAGATGTAGCAAAGAAAACTCTAGTCGTACTCTAAAAGTAGGAGGCTTATATGTATATACACACACACACACACACTCAAATCTTACTATATGGAAAATATGATGCACGGAAGTTGAGAGGGTTGTATTTTCATGTTCACCGACAAGCGTCGATAAGCCGATGAACTTCCGATTGTCGTGGTTTTTGTAAACGCACTGGAGCCTCATAATACACATCGTGTATATATATATAAAATTAAAAAAAAATATGTACTTACATAAATCGACGAAACGATAAATGGGCTTAGTGATAAACGACATAAAACATTTTCAGTCCACAGGGTAAAGATGCATTCAAGAAAAGAGAAAACAAATTGAAAAAGAAAACAGATAATAAGATAGAGTTCAAATAGATCTGTATTTCAAAAGTCGCTGTGATGTGCTTAGTAAGACTATTTTGTTATAAGATCGCCCATCGGTCGTTACGAAAAAAAAATCCTATCCGTCTAGTCTCTAGATGCATAGAATCGATACTCGAATAATAGCCAAACAGTTCCAGAATACTATAAGAGCTATGTAAAACTTATTAAACTAATATAATTCAGTTCGAAGTCATCAAAGAAAAAAAAATAACAAAATCATGATCCTTCCTCTGTTTATCCTTGTTCACAGTAGCCTTGCTAACGAAAATTCTATATTGTTTTTGTATTAGTTTTGAATAAAGGAAGATGGAGACATGTAATAACTATCGCATTCCCACTGGGATGTTATACCTTTCATCGTTCAAAACATAATTCATTTAGGCCTTGTAACGGATTTAAGGTGAGACCGAGTGAACGTAATTTTTTTTTTTTTTCTTAAGTACAACCGATAGATGAAACATCGATGATCGGCAAGATAAGAAAACTATAGCGAGTTCCTATATCTTTCTATATATATATATCTGCTGTTCCGAGTTATTAGGTAGCTTGTAGTGAAGAGCAGAGCAAAACGTACACGTATCCTCCATTTCAAACGAGGAATTTTCGTTTTATGTCCTGCAAAAAAAAAAATCGATAAAAATAGTTTTGCTCCGTTGTCTCCGGACTCTACTATTCGAGCTCATCGAATTTCCCGATTCGTTCATTACAGCAAGTTTTTAAACACGTACTCAAAGAATATGGACATTTCACGACCGCTAATTGCAATATCTTACAACGTATTCATCGGTTAGCTATCGGCCTCAAGCGCGCTATAGTTTCAACCCTTGTTAAGGTGATGTGAAAGACGTTCTCAGCCTGTCTCTCTCGCTCTGCCTAGAGCACCACTGATGCTATCTCTCACGCACTCCATAGTGTTTCACATCACCTTAAGGTGATGTGAAATACCGCCTGAGCTATCAGCTGAGCACGGAGCAAGTGGGCGAGAGGGTGTTCCACATCACCGTAAGATCTCGTTAACGTTCGAAGTCTCTAAACACCGAACTTTCATTATTTGTACATCTCTTTAATAAGATCCTTGTATTTTGTTAGAATAATGTTTCTTCGTACTTTAAGGTATTCCGAGCGTAAGACCGTAGTCTTCAGAAATTAATAATTTTTTGTTATAATGCAATTTCATCACGTAGGATCGTGTTAAAAAATCTAAGGCTCGGTTACCAGCCTTTTAAGAAATAATTGTTACGTAAAAAAATGAAATATTAGTACAGAGTCTTATCGAAAAAGCTCCGGTCTGAGTTTCAATTGCAGATTTCTCATGTTAATTATCTTGAGATCTGAAATGTAAAATACACAATAGATTCACCGAATGTCAGAGATTAATTATCGCGCTTAAAAAACGGATCTCACCGAAGGCTTTCGCGAGAAAATAATATCTAAAGCTGCGAGAATAAGTCCAATATCATCTGAGAATCATGGCGGTGCCTGCAACGTTACAGTTGGCAACGGTGTACGTCGTCTGCTGTGCTATATCATCTTCGCGCCGACGCGCGAAATTCAATGATGTTTGCTTGAGGTTAGTGCTGGTCTCATTTTCGTATTACGAAAATGAGATATAATGCACATTGATGAAGCAATTAGTACAAGCAATTAGGACATATATTGACCTTTGCTCCTGCCAATACTACCACGGCCAGCGCATTTTGACGTTTTTTTTCATATTTCGAAATGATCCGGTGTAATTTTTTTTGACAGACCTAGCTATTGTTTTGATGCCCTTTTTACCAATATGGCGCTTAATCACGTGGTATGCTGCACGGCGTTGCCAGATCGCTCGCGAGTTCAGGGCCGTAAGATTTTGAAAATTGTTAAATTATTTTAAAAAATTAGAACACGGTATATTTTAGGCATCGCGAAGTTTAATCGAACCTTTAAAAAAGCTTTTAGAATCATTTCACGGCGGTACAGCTTTGCACGCTCGAAAAAATTAGGGGCCCCGCTCAGGCACCCACAAAACGCGGACCTTCACGCTCGGAATACCTTAAACGTAGGTCCCAATTCGCCGGTGGGTATTGAAAAATCGTTTGATACGATCCGAAATTTCTGTAATTTCTGAGCGTTCGGTCCGCGATATGAAAACGCCATTCAGTACAGTTTTTGTTGGCAACTGGGCGTGGAAGATTATACGACATTACGTTAAGGGAACGCGTATTATTGTTCCGAAGCGGCAGGGAGATACGTATAGTTAATAACGGGCAAAACACGATAAATCGTTGTTATTTGGTGGTTTCGGTGCCTGTGTTTTCGGGAACGGCAATTCGACAGCATTTAACTGTCGGGAACGGTAAATCGACTCTCAATTGCCGTCGATATATGATTTCGGCCAACAAGAAACTACGGCACAATCGGTATCTCACGTTGGGACACGGCAATGCGACGGCAATATTCGTTGCAGGCACAGTAAAATTAAGCAAATCACCGTCGATATTTGTTCTCCATCGACGGTAAGTCAGTCAAATCTGTTTTACCATCCACCTCAAATCCTAGTAACTTTTTTAATCGACGGCAATCTACTGGGTCCGCCGCTTTACCGTCGCTTTACCGTCACTTTACCGTCGATTTATCGTGCTACAGCGACGGCTAGGTGTCTGCAGACACAGCGATATTAAAATCGCAATGGATACGCATCGAACTCACTATCTACGAACGCCTACCTACTGCATACTGCAAGAAAATTATAATTTTTTTTTTCAAGCATCCGTCTTGAGTGCGAAGCGATTTTTAACCAACGCGATCGGTTAATTTATCGGCGGGTCGGATTCGAAATTCTACGTTTTTTACGCAAATTACTGCCCGAAACCGTTTATGTAGAAGAGATAGAATATCTGCGCTCAAATAGAATTTTCGTACAGAATCATCTGAGATGTTGCATGATATAGTAAAAAAGTTTAATAAATGAGATGATTTTCATGACAAATACCGAAATAATCGAAATATCGAAATGACCGACACGCATTCCGTATGTATCATCTAGGAACTCCTCGCGACTACATAGTACATGAAAACTCGAATCTCTCCTCGTGAAGTAACCCAGGTAGCACAAAAAAATTAGTTATCAAAATGTTATCTAAATGAGTTACATATGTCGGTCTGGACGGTATCCGAAAGTTACCTCCCATCCAAAAAGTTTACTTTTGGACGTAGGATAGCTTATAGTTACCATCCGGACGGACATATGTAACCCATTTAGATCACTTTCTGATAACTATTTTTTTTGTGCTACCTGGGAAGGTTGAGCAACAAGCGATTGCGAAGGTTTGAGTCAGGAGAAGCAGCTAAATTACCGACGCGTGGACAAGCGAGTAATGCAGGTATCTGCGTGCCTCAAAGGTATGGTTATTCGCCGATAGATATCGCTGAAGTGTTAAGACTATCGAAATTACCACAGTGTTCAGCACCATTTTTTAACAGTACATCGCGACTGTGGCAATTTCGACCACGGTCTTATACACAGGTCTTGAAACTCGTCCTATTTCCCGCGGTGGGGGAAGCACGCTTACGCTAAATTTTTTGTTTCCTGGCGCCGCCACTACTCGGCGCCGCTATCGGGTGGTCTTATCGAACATAACCTGACATTTTTTCGAGAACTGAGTACATTAAATTTTTTGAATAATCATGAAGTGCATAAAAGTGTCGATAATGCCGACGTCGTGTATTGTACCGAAATATAAAACAGCGTATAAAAGTGATAAAGGCAAAAGATCCGTGTTTGATGTGCCAAAAGACGTCGAGCGTCTTGAAAAATGGGAAGGAGCGATTCCCGGCAACCTAAAGCTCCGGGTCTCGCACGTTGTGTGCGATAAACATTTCGAAGAGCAAGATATACTTCGTGAATGGGTTGATTACGATTCAAATGGACAAATAATTGCAAGGGTGAGTACATCGTACAAATTTTATTGTTCGGAGTAAAAATTAGCTCCAAATGTAATTAACATTTTTATATAGGTTTCTTACAAGTATCCAAAACTAAGTAAAAATGCTATACCGACGATATTTGATGAAGAACCTTAAGAAGAAGCGAAGGCTGTTGCGTCTTTGGGAGAATACCTAGGTTCTCCTAGTCTTGCAAGCCACGTCGACGCCTCAGTCGAGTCTGCTGGGTCTTCATTTATTGAATGTTCAGCTCTTGCAATATCGATGCCGAATCCTGAAATCACAAACTCTCGATTGGTGGTTTCTAGTGATGGTGAGTTACTTTGTTAAATGGAATTCTTAGATATTATACCTAAAAGCGCAGTTCATTCATCGACAGATTGCGATGCTCAATTAATCTCTTGCATGAATTATATATTTTAGTTGACCAGTTTGAATAAAAAATCAGTTTTCATGTCTTATTTGTTAAGAGTAATGGGTTATCGCGTTGACTGTACTCGGGATAAGCTTGGTTCGGCGACTGTACAAGAGGCAGGCGTCGGTATGCGCGCGCATGAGTAGTCTCGGGGTCGGAGTCGGGATTGCTCGGGTGTGTTCGGGTCTTGCTTAGAGCGCGGAAGCGAAGCGGCCATGTTGGCTAGTCCTGTCGGTACCTCTGCTGAGAGAGCACGTGTAAAGATTTTTCCTGTTCCTACCACTTAAGAATAAAGTTTTCTATGCGCTGTGTTGCGCTTATTATAGACAACGACTAATTTATTTTACCCCATCCTCCAACAGTTCTATCTCCGGCTTTAACATTATTCTTTTTCGTATTGCAGATATTGCAAGCACTGACACAGCTGGTGTGGATGATGTCAAAATGAGCACGCAGATGGAAGCAACGGAGGATAATTCGACAACATCGAGTACAAACAACAAACCGTATTCAATTCACTCAACAATTACAATCAGTGACCATACGTTAATACTGATATAACTGTTGATTTGTTATAAAAAACAAACTGTCGAAATTGACAAATCAATTTAAAAAAACCATCACATAAAAACTAACAGATGATATTTTTATATCGCCTTTTAAGTTTACAACGCTTTTTTTATTTTCCAAAACCAGAAGCCCTTGTCTTAACATTTTGAACATCAGAGAAGCTAAAATATTAGATTCTTAAATGATCATTTTTCATGTTCACCTTCCTCATAATCCGGGCATTTAAATAGAGTGAACAAACAATATGATCGATCATTCATGCCACTCAGTTCTGTTTTCACTAAAATCTGTTCCAAAACGAAAGCTCATTAGTGAAAATGAAAAAATATATAATGGATTTAATAAAACTTACCCTTATCGTTAAATCCGAATGCGAGAAGGAACCAAAACAAAGTATAAGTCACCGGCAAGATATGAGAATAATACGAATCATATGACTCCATTCGATTAATCATAATTTTGGTCAAGACTTGCGAGAAATGTTTGAGTTCATATTTCTTTGTTTAAAATATTATACTTCAATTGAA
This sequence comes from Exephanes ischioxanthus, assembly GCA_958510785.1. NCBI lineage: Eukaryota > Metazoa > Arthropoda > Insecta > Hymenoptera > Ichneumonidae > Exephanes > Exephanes ischioxanthus. The sequence continues at coordinate 1,848,516 of OY294022.1, forward strand.
GAATAGTATTGTTTTTAATAATGTGTGGTACAATATCCATATTGTTCCAATAATTTATATATCCTCGATTCCTTTCTAGGAACTTCATTCAAACTACTAACAAAAGGGGTTCGTAAGTGACAGAGAAAGAGGGAAAGGCGATAAACCTTCTTCTATCTCTCTCCCACTTCTACACTACACTTCTCGATCGTCGCGCCTCTAGCGGTCACGGCGTGAATGAAATTCTCTTCGGCAAGCGATATACCCCCACCACGCGAGTGTCAAGACCTGTATGTAAGACCGTGATTTCGACAGTCTCAACACTTCAGCGACATCTATCGGCGAATAACCATACCTTTGAGGCAAGCAGATACCTGCATTGCATGCTTCTCCAATCGTCGGTAATTTTGCTTCTTCTCCTGACTCAAACCGTCGCAATCGCTTTTCGCTCAACATTACTTCATGCGGTGAGATTAGAGTTTTCCTGTAGTATTGTTACGTCCGGACGAGCTCACGTAGAATTCGTGCTGAGTGAACGTAACGGGGGTCTCTCTTTCGAGTCAAGGCGTTGGCCCTTTACATCGGGGACGGAGACCTCGTCTTCTACTGCCTGAGATTTATGATGCGTTGACAGGGTGCCTGAGACTGAGAGTCCTGTAGCACGTGGTGGAGAGCATGCAGGGATATGCGAAGAGTTGTAGAACCGTCTTAAGTATCTACAATATATATGTATATATATATATCTTTATTAAACGTCGTTGTGCGCCGATACAGGTGTTGCGATACTTGTGACTGGATCGTACCCCGCAGGAGCATTGAAGCTCAGCCGCGCAGGGCTGCTCCAGGAGAGCGTCGAAGCTTAGCCGCGCAGGGCTATCGGAACTTCCGTCGAACAGAGCTTTGCTCGCCCCGTAGAGTGTAGACGAAGTGTTGCAGCTTATGATGCTGGTAGAATAACTGATTCTGGCCGAAAAAGGCTTAGCTTATATACTAGTTCGTTTCCTATACTTCCTATGGTTAGTCCTGTAGCATGGTGGGGTTAATGTAGTTTCCTAATAAAGTTTAGGTGTGACAAGGCGGTGCATTTGTTCTGATGGAAGTAATAGGAGATTTTTGGTAGCGGTGCCCTTTGATCGTGGCGGGCCTAGAGTTTTGGTCTAGTACAGAGGCGACAAGTGTCACATATAATGTATTAAGGGCGGGGTAAGGTATTAAATTTTTTTTTGCTTTTTTTTAAATGAATGTATAATATCTCAAGAATATTGTGTTAAAATTTCAAATCGATCGGAGCAAAATTAACGAAGTTATGAGTATTTGAGCGTCTGTTGCTCCAGGCCGGGTTTTATACCTGATCGATAGCTGCGTGGCGCGCTTACCTGGCGCGCTATTATATTAATTTATAGACTTCGAATAAATTGCAGCTAATGTAGCTGCATGTACTTTAAATTAAGGTTCTTTCGCTTTGTTGGCCTTTATGCAAGAGATGCAAATCGGTACAGGGCCAAGTTCTCACGAATGGGCGCGACAAGTTGACGAGTTGCGAATTAGTAAAGCAGAGAAGCAAGCGCCCTGTCAGAAGTGACAAGGATACTTCGATGCTGATTCAAGGATCGCATCCTTGGTTTGGGCCACATGCTTAAGGATGATTCAAAGATTGTTCGAGGATTTCATTTAGACATTTTTTTTCTCGAATCACCGTTGTATGACCCTTGATTCACCTTGATTGAAGGCGAAAAAAAATCTTGGTCGCATCCTAGAACATCGAATCGTTAGAATACGTGGTTGATTCGTGGTTCATTTAAGAATTGTCTTTTCCACACCTAGAACATTGAATCTGCAGGTAACCAAGAATGATTCAAGGATCTGAAAGTTTTTCCAGATCGCCGAACAATGATTTCTGAAGGATCATTCCAGGATGATTCAAGGCTCTCAGAATTATTTCCTTGATCGACGAACGATTGCCCAAGGATGATTCAAGGATAATTCGAGGTCCATAACATTTTTACCCTAATCGCCGAACGATGATTCAATGATGAGTTGAGGATCGCACGATTTTTTCCCTGGTCACCGAATCACAATGTGCCAACGATGATTCAAAGATTCTTCAATGATCGCAGCTTTTTCTACTCCGGTAAAACGTGATGTACCAACGATGAGCCATGGAAGATTCAAGGAATGTGCCGCAGTTGCCGCAAATGTCGGTTCTCGATTAAATCAATGTTGAACCATCGATTAATCAACGGGCGGTTTGTGTTCTGGACCGGTGGTTTCTACTGGGCGAATGAGAAAAACTAATGATATTTTTTGGAATGGTCTCGATTAGCGTTATAGTTAGCGTTATAGTTAGTCACGTTTCCCACGTTAACGATTGACTAGATCCATCATCAGATTTTTCATACGTCTGTGTCTCGTTTATATTGACATTATGTTTCATAGCAATGTTATTTTTTACAGTTACATACCAATAAATTTACAATCTTTACACAATTATCAACGGTTATTATTGTTCCAATCTTTGAGTAACATCAGTTTCTTGTTGTAATTTTTTCTTACAATAACATCCCTGGCAAGTTCTGCGACTTGAAAAACCACCACCAAACTACCTTCAAAGCGACCGAGTAAACGACCGTCGTTTTCGGACAAAAATACGTCCTCTAAAACGATTGTCAAAACAACTTTATCCGTGTCCGTACCAGCCGCATACGAGCAGCTTCCAGGGAGGGCTTTCAGTCAGGTGGTTTTACAATTAATAAACGAATGAACTACCGCGAAAACGACTGTTTAAAACACCTTTCAGTCCGGCCGTTTTTTATTTTCAACCGAAGAAACGACCGCATAACGACAACCGGTCTGAAAGGTCTTTTGAACGGTCGTTTCCGCGGTTGTTCATCCAGTCTTGAAATGTAAAACGACCTGACTGAAAGCTTTCTGACGCGGATGAAGTCATTTTAACAGTCGTTTTACCGGACGTATATTTTTCAAAAACGACCGATTGTTTTCTCGGCGGTTTTGTAGGTCGCAGGATCTGCCAGGGATTACACTTTTATTTGCGATCACGTATTCTCTTCTTTCCCAATCAATTTTTCGCTGGTACATTAATCAAGAGTCGTTAATCCGTTTTCCACAAATTACATATATGTGTCATCAGAAACTGATTATTATCGGGACTTTCTTCAATAACAAACGCTGGTTTATACACCGGTATATCATCACGAAAAGCAACGAATTCAATACTCGTATTCCTTCTCGAGACCCATTTCATGTGTTCAGCATCCCAAGGATTACCGTTCGTACTAATAAATTGCTCAACAAGCAGACCCCATACAGTCGTCTCACTTATCCTGTCTTCGAAACTGATTATTTGGACGATCTGTCCGTATTTTCCTGTATTTTCGCAACAAATGAATTCGTTGCAATAACCAGTCGTTTTATTCTGCCGATAATGATACTGTACACCTTCTATAACGGCACGTTTAAAAAAGAATGCTATTAACGGATGTGGTTCGTTGTATCCGGCTGAGGTGATCGCTACAATTTCATCATCGTTAATTTCACGAGTACTAATTCTTTCAATTGCTTGAAACACTGGTGGTCGGCCGGTCCTAAAATCGGTTACGTATTTATTTCTCTTGGAACCACAGTTTAAAATGTCATTGACCATTGTTCTCGTTTCAATAGATATATCCGGGTCCAACATTGAGTATTCTACAAATCTCCTCATTAAAAATCGTGTCGCAATCTGCAAAGCTCTGGAATTGGCGGCCGTCACATTGTGAATTATTTTTTTATTCCACGATTCGTATGGAAACGCACTATGAGTCCAAAACGGTCCCCAATTTTTTAACCGAATCAGCCAAATGATTCAATAAATGAATACTGTATGTCATATTTTCGACGGTGAAAATATTCTCATATTTCTTGATAAATTTTTTCAACAATCTACTCGCCAAACACATTTCGTCGGTACTTATGCTGTCTTTGTTAAAAATATGAGCAGCTCGTGACAGTAGACCAAGGGCATTCAGATGTTGATAGACATCTGAATCCGAGGTCGTTCCGGAATTTGGAACCTGGTCAATCTTGTTCTTTGATGTATTGACAAGTATAAAAAAAATTAAAACTACCCTTTTTTGCTGGACATCATGGTTGTTGCAACGATATTCGGAAAAGTGCAGCGTCTAGCTCTGACTCAATTTTCGAGTACAAGGAGCTCGGCCAGGACCTTGGATTGTCTCAATTTTTTTTCTTCAGAGTATACGGTGCTCTTTTCTTCGAAAAGTAATGCTTTTCAGAAATCTCAACAAACCTATACACCGCATAAAAAGGCCGGACACTGTTCCGTGATCCCATAACCTCATTTTTATTCGCCATATGACATAAGAGCGAAGCGCTAGCGCTGGGAGAACCGTTGCAACTTTGCAACGTTTCAAACTTCACCGCGATATATTGGACCGTTTCGGTAAATAATTCATAATCTGCCCTTTAAAATCATATGCTCGGTGATTCATAATCTGCCCTTTTAAAATCATATGCTCCCTCGAGAATACAAGGCGCTTCGCTAGCCACGGCTGTGTATACTCGAATATCGAGAGAAGGATGGTAGTCATCCTCCGGTATTAAGGCGTCGACCGACCGGGTAACGCAACAACGGGAATTCGAGAAGGCGAGATCCAGAAGCGATCCGGAGTTGTTCAGTACTGCGTTGAATTGCTGCAAACCGAGTGCGCTGAAGTCTGTTGCGATGACACTGGCAGCTTCTTTGATTGAGCAAGGAGCTGCATCCGATGATGCAATGGCTGTCAAATGCTCATCACTGGACCAAGAAGTGTGAGGCAGGTTGTAGTTCCCAAATATGTGGACTCCCGATTGCGGATAGGCCTCAGCCGCCGCGGCAGCGCTCACACAGTGTGCATGATAGGCCGGGAGAGGGGATGCCGGTGGCAAGTACACGGCTCCGACTACGTGACTTCCCCCCCTACCCGAGATCCGTATGAATATCTGCTCCACTGTACACTGCGAGGTGTCAACGATCCAGCTGTTCAATGACGATGAGACAGCGACGAGAACTCCCCCTCCCCGACACGCCGAACTAGTGTTTATATTTCTGTCGCACCTGTATACTGTATATCCCGCGAGACCGAGCTCTTCCGAGTATGTAGTATATAGAGTCCGTGAGCCATGTTTCGGTGAGAATCAAAATGTCATATGTTTTAGCACGAACTGCGAGCGACGCCGTTAGCTCAACTAACTTAGTCCGAAGGCCACGAACGTTTTGATAATATATTGACAGCTCGTGCGTCATTCGTTTTTTTTCGGATCACTGCACTTTTTAACGACGCAAGGAACTCCTTTTTGGTGTTTAATAGTCCAATCTGTCTCCCCCGCCTTTTTCTTATCGTCCAGAAGGCTACGAGCGGCTGACATTTGTCCTCGTTGCCTGCGTGTCTGATCACTCCTGACTCGGATCAATTTGTCCCCCAATTTTTGCCTGTCCCGATTCTTCAGGACGTGAAGAGCATCTGAAACCGATGCGAGAGACCACAAGGGGTCTAGGATTTTTTTGGGCAGCCATAGGCACCGCTGGACCGAGTCGGGCACAGCGTAGCGAGCCAACCGCTACTGAGAGTGGAGCTAGAATTTCGGTTACTGTTTTGACGCCTAGATCCGTCGACTTCGGCACGTCAACCATTATGACGTTACACGCACGCTTGTTTTGATCCGCAAGCTCGGCTATTATTGCATCGTCCGATAAGTCCTGTCGCCGGAGCTCCGACATCTCTGTTTTGACGGCTTGAACTTCGGTGTTAACCTTGCTGACCTCTATATATATATTGAGGGCTATATGAGTTAAAATTTCTTTTTCCGAGTGTCGTGAGTAGAAGCTGTGCGGGGATCTCGAGTGAGGAGGTCTATAGACCTGGCCTCTTGGGCGGGAGATTTTCCTTTCCATAAGAGGGGGAGGAGAGGGCCGAATGAACGGTGCCGGGCGTTGTAGGAGGGAGAGGACTGGGGATTCCCCTACCTGCCCGTTTGACTCCCGTTTCCTTCTTATAGCTGGAAAATGCGCTTCAGACAGCTCAGGGGGCAAATTTTTTTTTGCTACGGACTTGCCCTCGAATATATCTTTGGCCTCCTTGAACGCGATCCCATCTTTGTTCATGATTTTTCTAATCTCCGTTTGTCTTAAAAATTCGGGACAGGTCCTCGACGACGCCGCGTGGTTACCCTTGCAGTTGCAGCAAAAGGGAGTTGGAGCCGAGCTTTCCTCCTGCGGGTGTGGTTCGCCACAAAACTCCTTTGCACCGTGGTAGAATGTGGTAGAACCTTTGCACCGTGGTAGAATGTGTCAGAACCTTTGCACCGTGGTAGAATGTGACCGAAGCGCTGGCATTTGATACACCTGCAGAGCTCACTTTTGAAGATTTCGACCCTCAGCCGAACGTACCAAATTTTTAAATACATTGGGAGGGTTTTTCCGGCGAAGAGAATGATTAGCGAGTTCGTATCAATCCATTCAACAGAATCCTCCCGGACGACACGAGCTTTCCTTCTCTCTATCTTAACAATGTCATCAGAGTATATTATTCCTTTTTTTATTTCAGCGAGAGACATATTCGGATCTACTCCTTTAACCACTTCCGTGCGAGTTACTTTAAAGGAGGGAATATAAGCCGTCCAGTGTAGAGCTGCGAACCCCGGATTGGTCACGAGCTCGTTCGCGGCGCTCGCTGAGAGGCAAAAAATCTCGATCTTATTATCCTGGATCGTCACGAGGCGATCGATATCAACGGGGAGGGAGTCCAGTCTTTGACCTGTCGACATCGGGTGGAGGTTTCCGATATTCTGATTTTTTATAATACTTGAGACATGAACCAGGAATGGGCCCTCCGAGTGCTCCTTGTATCTATTCTGTTTTTGTTTGTCCGCGAATTCGATGACTTGTAAGTCGAACTCAAGCTCGAACGGATTGGGAGGCCCTTCATCGTCACTAGAGTTGCTACACCTATTGTCATTATGCGGGCTCGCGGGAGAGTCCTTAGAATCATAACTATCTATGTTTCTAGCATGCTTAGCGTGTTTGCCTGCTACGGGAGAAAGATCCCGAGCGCCGCGTTTCAAAGCTTTTCGACATTCCGTTATCGGAGGTATTGTCCCACCGCGAGACTCGTTAGGAGTGTTGACGTTCCTTATAGGTAATGTATTAGATTCGGAGCCCATAGACTCTACCGTTATTTCACTACCATCTCCCACTATCCACCTGCCGGGTCCAAAGTGGACCCGGCAGGAGGATATACCCCAGCCATATTTTGGGGAGTCTATTAATTCTAATGGTTAATCTAAGAATTCGAGTAGAGAAAAGAAAATTAAAATCTCAGGTCTTACCTTGCGTCCACTATTTGGGTCGGGGTGTTTTTTTTTTTTTTTTTTTAGTATACTCTTATAGCAGGAAAGGTGATCGGAATACTTAGGCAGGAGGTCGGCAACGCGCATGGTTGAAGATTTGGGCGGTCCTCAGGTGCCTTTCTTATCCTTCGGAATTGCTGAGAAGATCCTCCTCGCCGGAACTTTATGGAACGATCACTATCACTGCAGTCACTGCTGTTCTCCAGCAATGATTTTATAATATATAAATTAGCCTGATATACTGTTAGCGAACCGTCGGTTTAGTTTTCAGAGAAAACAAGTCGCGATATAATAATTTTTATGTTATGTAGGATAGGCTTAAATCTTATTTGCGAACCGTCAGTTTAGTTTTCAGAGAAAACAAGTCACGATATAATATTTGACTAAAATAGAGAACGGTAGCTCTAGTTCGAAGTGCAAAATTAGTGAAGAGGGAGAGCGAAGTTTGAATTTGTACGCGACGACTATTGGGCGCGCGCTAAGTACGTCCTCCCTGGGCCATGGAACGAACCGAACTCCTGCGCGGGACTTTGTGTCAAGCATTTTTAATTCTTGGTGCCGTGGCTCTCAAGTTCGATAGAAATAAGAAACTAGCAGATGCACCTGGCGGTACGGGGCAGAGTTACCTTCTCGGTAACCTTACCTTACCGCGAGAGCCAGTTCGCGTCGCGTCGCTCCAGCGTGTTTCACATGCTCTTAAACATTGAAATTCACAACCTTTTGAATAATAGTGATCGTTGTGATCATGATCATAAAAACCCTCATATTTGATTGATTCACGATATTATGTTTTTCTTTTAATGTTCTTTTTCAGGAAATTACTACTTTTCCAAAATTTTCATTAATTAATTTTTTTTAATAGCTAAAATGTCCGAAATATTTCGGGAAAATTCGCAGGCCGTAACAATATTTCTTTTTGAATACATAACAGTATAAATCCGCAGAGGAATAATTAAGTTTACAACTAAAATGAAACGGAAGCAAAGAGTATAGAACTTATCGTCGATTTACGTTTCGTATTGGAATTTACAAGAAAAATAAAATTATTGGATTCGTTTGGCATTTTCCTGTGACCAGCCAATTGGTATCAAAGAGGTATTTGTTAGGAACTATTTGAAAATAACAAATTATTTTTCAATTGGATTCTATCGGTTTCGATGGGCTATTTTTATGGGAGTACTAAATATATTTTTATTGGAATTTATCTGAATCGATCGGCCATCTATATAGGAATACTAAGTATATTTGTTATTCGAATTTATGGGAATGAATACATACATATTCATATAATGAATAAATGTATACATCTAGATATAAGAATTTGTACTGAAATAGGACAAGTCCCGTTCCCCAATACGAGGCATGCGGCTATCGCGTCGTGGTCTACGCCTCAAGCAGCGCAATAACAACACGGACCGTAAAAAACGACACGGAACAAAACGGACCGTAAAAAACGACAAAACGGACTGTACATTTTTTGTTGGCATTTGGTATTTTTTCTGTTCCGGAAATCGAAAACGGACCGAACGTTTTTTTCGAAAAATTTGCTTCGGTCCCTTTTTCCGTTCCCACCACCGAAAAAGGAGCAAGATCGTATTTTTATTCTCCCCTTTCATTAAAAACAGAATTAAAAGCAAAACAAAAACAAAACCTTAGCCAAAAATTTTAATAAATATTCGCAAAAAAAGTGAAAAAAATGGTTTTTTTTTTTAAATAGAGCGATACGAGCACTCAGTCCTGTTGGACTATTGTACTCGGGCCTTGTGGGGCACTCGCAATGCCACGTTGTGTTCCTCAGACGCGGAACACAACCGACAGGCGTTGTTCGTATCTTTCTTGACTTTATCGCAAACGACTTTTGCGACTTGACACGTTTCTTTGTAGGACTTGCTGGTTACACAGGGTATCATGGTCAGTCCCCCGTCCCCCAGCATCCCTTCTTGGGGTTACCGGTTGCACAGCTTATCCTGGTCAGTCCCCCGTCCCCCAGCAGGCCTTCTTTGGGGTTGCCCAGGGTATCATGGCCATTCCCCCCTGTTCCCAGCGCGCCCCTTCTTGGGATATGATGCTGAAGATGTATTCATCTGCAATATTAATTCTTTAACACGCTGTATTATGGTAACAATAAGTCCAATTTCAAAAACCCAAAAAGAAAATTGTTCGTTTTTGAATTCTCTAGGTGAACATTTCCTTACATAATCCATTATACATGTTGCCATGAAGTATTCGCGTAGTTAATGATTATAAGTTTGTCAACTCATATCTCGAGAACGGTGAGTCCAATTTCAAAAACTAAAAAACAATTTGGTTCGTTTTTTTACAGTCTAGGTGAATAGGGGTGTTTTTTAGTAATACAGCCGAATCATAACAAAACGTAATTTTTTTTTCATTAATAGGATGGTTTTACAATAATAACGCAGTGACAACATATTTAATGTGTTATCTCCTAACTTATTATATTTATCACAGGATACTTCGTTAGTTATGTTGGCGAATCCAATTTTCGCAGGGATCACAGATATATATGTATTCTTTCGACATAATTTCCACGTCTTTTTTTTTAAATAGCGTAAGCACGTTATGTGTGTCCACCGACTGCCAGAACTGCATAATACCCACGTGGTATGACGCCGTATTTCGAATAGACCGCAGCGAATGCAACGGTCCGTAACGTTTAGCTATTGGGTAATGCAGTCTATTTTTAGCTGATCCCTGAGACGTTGCGGATCCAGTTTGGCTATTCTAACGTGTCCTGTCCGTACGATTTCCCGAATGTAGTGTACGACGAATGTCCCGCAATTATATGCATCAGTTTGAGTGGGATACGCAGCACAGCCTATTGCCCACTGATCGGCCTTATTGTCAAACAGATTCGACCATAGCGCGATGAAGCTTTTATGAAATTGCATGTGCATATTTTTGGGGCTCTTATTAGCGGGATCGAGAAAAAACGTACGTTTCTCAACAGTATCAACGTACAAGAGCGTCCAATGGCTACTCCAAATATTAATGGGCAAAAATATTCCTACCTTTCCGGTCCATTCGAGTTTTAATTTAGTGACTACCTCCGGACGGTACTCTTCCCGTTGAAGTTTTGTAGCAATCAATACTGTGCTCAGCTCGCATTCTAAGTCGGCAAACAGATGACTAGATTCGGAAATCGTGATAGTGCAGCTCGAGCAGTAATCGATGACGAAATTTACTAATTCGCGCTCTTCGAATAATGTTTTATAATCTTCGCCGTACAAATATCGGTACTCATAATTTTCGCCGCTGGATTTTTGAATAAAACCAACGAAAAATTGTCTGGCCAGATCCGGAATGTAATTATTAATTATTATTAAATAATAATTATTATTCGCGATCGTTCCATTTGAGTTTTTTTCTATCCCGTTATGATCAGACTCACGAGAAGTAGCTTCCGCCTTCAACGTAGTGCAGTCTTCATAACGGCGGTCGCTTGTCGGGATTCTCCGGCGTTTCGGACGCCAATCTTCGGAAGAGTTGAGATTGTCAGGTTCATTTATTTTCCTTTTACGCACTCTATGTGTATGTTGAATCGGTGGTTTCAGCTTCAACTGCTTAATAGTTGCACAAATTTTATCGTGCAGCACGTCAATAACCCGACCAGCCTTTACGTCGAGTAAACCCTCACACGTTGATTCCTTCGTGATTTTAAAATAATTTTCAGCGGTCGCGATGGTGTAATGGCTTTTACAATTCCTTACGATGAGGTCCATAACGGTGCGAACGGTAATAGTTTAGTGAGCAAGTAGATGGCAAACTCTTCGGAGGAATATTCATTTTTTTCCATACGCATATTCCTCTTGCGATCGTTTGATTCCCCTACGCTATCAAACACACGTTTAAAATCGATATAGAACGGGCTCGTAGAATAAATGGACTTTCCAATGGTTTCAATATCCTCCAAGTGTGCGTGACTATCATCTGCCTCGTCTATCGGTTCATTGTAGGCTAGTCTTCTGATGGCACCTGACACACATTTTGTTTTATTTTCCGATAATAAGAGAGTCATGAAGTCTTTAATTCTTGCTCGCAAAGCCGGCATGGTTTTGCAGTGAACCAAGATCGATATTTCCTCCATAATAATCTTTTTGTGACCACTTATAATATCGAGTTTTCGAAGAGTGCGCGCGACCATATGCATAAAATGTGCATAGCACAGATGAATACTTAAAATATCCAACGACTCTTTTTTGGTGACGTGGTCGTAGACAACCTGTAAATACGATGACACATTTATGTCATTCCACCCGTAAATGACAGCGTTTAAACTAGCCCATGACCAGTCGACTACTACAGCTCTAAAAGGTGGCCACTGGATCGTTCGTTGTTCCCAAAGATGTTTAAAAAACCTTAAAAATTCAGTCAACGTTTGCGAATCGTGTTTGCTTGTCAATCAAGCAACGGAAGTATCTTACAGTTTCGAGTCGGAGTACTTTGCGTAATATCCGATAATGGAAGTTGTTTTCTCGCAACTGCTGAGTATAAATCAATTTTAGTCGACTCTTTACATGGCTTTCGAATGATCGATCCCGTCGCGTCCAAGTGCAGTACCATTCCGATATGGTCTTTCAAAAACTGAATTTGTTCTGCGGTAACGAGGTACACCGAAAAAGGTGAAATAAAGCGTCTAATGTACGTATGATCCTTAGGATATGCTTTGTTAATTATCCGAATTATATCCAATACATCATCAGAGTCTAAATCGTCCTTCCCCAGCTCTTCCGAACGAGCTTTTTGATACACGGCCAGAGATCGCGTCGTCTGCAAGTTACCTTCTGTCGCCGCTAGTTCGTATCAATCTCTTTGTACTGTTCGGCTAAAACGTTACTGGGCATTGTGTGTCGCAATTGTTTTTTTTCCAGTAATTCGTTCCGAGCCTCGTAATTGATATGAAAGCGCTAGACCATCGTCGTGATTAGGGTGTTCGCCTACCGCCCGTACCTTTATGACCATGATGTTTGTAAACACACGACCCTCGAATCTATATTTGCACGGACATTTTGGTTGCTTGCAACACCCGTAATCCCAGAAGGTCGTAGACGAACCAAGACTAAATTTGAAGCCGGTAAACGTAATCGAACAAGTTATTTTTAAAACCGATGGTAATTTTTCCCGCAATGCGACGTGAAGGCGATCCGAAGTAACGATTCCGTCTTCCACAATACTCGACGAAGGTAGTCGAATTGTGTTGAGGCGCAGGCTGTCTCAACAAAATAGATTTGCAGATCGAGGATGAGGATCGTGTATGTGGAGGCGAAAATAACTTGATACACGGTGTGAAGAAAAACGTATGAATATCTATATTCTTGATATGGTAACAATGTTTAATTCTAATGAGATCTTTGAGTTTTCCGAACGCGTGTCTTTTCGTCGGTTGTACGCTTGAGACTAGAGTAGAGGTGCGAGCGCTCGCGTCGGCCACGGCCGCTGCTTCGGCTTGTACACGTTCGGCTACTTCCGCCGTCGCTCGGAGACTCGTGTTGCGCGCGCATTAAACACGAGGACACTCCTCAACATTTCCGCCGTCTGAGTGTTTTATGCATAGCCCGAGTTCTGAATACAATTCAACGAAGCGATTCTTTGGCAATGCCTTCGTAAACATATCCGCCAGCTGGCGTTCAGTCGGAATGAAAACAACGTCGATTTCGCGATTCTCGACTTTCTCGCGTACGTAGTGGTATTTTATGTCGACATGTTTCGTTCGCTTATGAAATTCGGGGTTGCGAACGAGACGTATAGCGCTCTGATTATCGACGTACAGTGTAGTTGACTTCTCGCGCTGTTGCCCTATGCCGTTTAGCAGCGTGCGAATCCACACAGCCTCTTTTGCCGCGGTTGCTGCGGCGATATACTCCGATTCGGTTGTGCTGAGCGACACGAGTTTTTGTCGCTGTGACGACCATGTCACGATTCCACCCGCAATGCAAAACGCGTACCCTGTCGTTGACCTGCGTGTTGCGACATCGCTTGCAAAATCAGCATCTGAATATCCCGTTAGTTCCGTTCCCGATTCGCTCGCACGATATTCGATTCCCAGTCCGATTGTCCCGATTAGATACGCGATTATACGCTTCACGGCGTTCCAGTGACTCTCGTTATGATTGTTTAGGAATTTACTGACCGCATTGGCCGAGTACGCGAGATCTGGACGAGTTACCACCGTAAGAAACATTAACGACCCGACTGCCTCCCGGTACGGCACGTTTTGTTTTTCGTCATCGCTCTCTGCCGGATACAGCACCGTGTGAGGATCCGCTGGTACCGAAAGCCCTTTTGCTTGACTCATACCGAACCGTTCTACGATTTTCGCCGCATACGCCGACTGGTGTATGAACATCGATCTATTGACTCGATCGCGGCAAATCTGTATTCCGACAAACATACTACAGTCCCCGAGCGTTATCTCGAACGCTTCGCGTAACACGCCGATTATGCTTGATATTGTCTCTTTTGATTTTGACGCAACGATCCCGTCGTCGACGAACAATGCAAGATAGACGTCGTGTCCATCGTGGACACCGAAGAAGACGCATTTGTCCGCGTCTGTTCCCTCGAGGTTGAAGCGTCGCAGGAAGTCTACGAACTTCCGGTTCCAGCAGCGCGGCGCTTGCTTGAGCCCATAGAGAGACTTCCCTAGCAGGCACACCACATCGCCTCGACGTCTCGCTTCCTCGTTGTCGTAAAGTCCCACCGGGACCTCCATGCGAATTTCCTCGTCCAGGATGCCGTGCAGAAAAGCAGTGCGTACATCGAATTGTGCAGTCTCGAGGTCCAACTGCGTGATGACGGCCAGGAGCACCCGAAGTGAGTCGTACCTCACCACCGGGGAAAAGGTTTCGGAGTAATCTATGCCTTCTCTCTGCATAAATCCTCTAGCACATAGACGTGCCTTGAATCTCGCCACGTTGCCGTCCTCGTCGCGCAGAATCTTGAAGACCCATCTCGAGTCAATCGTCTTCTCTCCTGGGACTCGTGGAACGATCTCCCACGTTCCGTTTTTCTCGAGAGACTCGAGTTCCTCGTTGATGGCTTCCGCCCATTGTGCAGCCTCTGGACTCGACATTGCTTCCTCGTACGTCGTCGGAATGTTGTGCTCCACCAAGCACAGCGCGTACCTTGCCGGTGGATTCAGCAACGCTCGGTTTCGCAGCGTTCTCGGCGTCCCCTCGTCCGGTCGTGGAGCCTGCTCTGCCTCGTCCTCGATCACGATGACGTCCTCGGCCACCGCGTTCTCAGCACCCGCTCCGTCGACGGCAACTCCGTCGTCGTTTGCCTCGTCTTCGTTCGTTAGTGGGAAGACGACCTCGACATCCGTCTCGGGCGACTCCTGGTTCACGCTCTGTTCGTTGAAGACAACATTTCTGGAAACAAAAACCTTCCGTGCCACAGGATCGTACACCCTGTAATTTGTAGACCCGCTCTCGTACCCCACCAATACAAACTTCTTGGCTCGGGCATCGAGCTTCGTTGTCTTCTGTTTCGGAACGTGTGCGTAGGCGTCTGACCCGAACACCCTCACGTGTCGAAGGTCCGGCTTCCTCCCGGTCCATTGTTCGTACGGTGTACGAACTTCTTGGCTCCTCGACTCCCCAGTTCTGTTGAGCACGTAGACCGCAGTCGCCACTGCTTCCGCCCACAGGTCAGCCGGCATACGCTTCGCCTGGAGCATCGTCCTCGCCGCTTCGACAATGGTCCGGTTGTCCCGTTCGGATTTGCCATTTTGCTCTGGCGTGTATGGCGCTGACGTCTCGAACGTGATTCCTCTCGTCCTCATATACTCTCGCATCCTCGTGTTGCAGAACTCGGTCCCGTTGTCGGAACGAAATGTCTGCATCGTTCGTCCAAACTTGTTGCTCAGCATTCGTTCGAAATCTACAAAACGATCGTACACATCAGCTTTGTGACGGATGAAGTACACGAACCTGAATCCCGTCGCGTCGTCTTTGAACAAGACATAGTAGCGCGCTCCGCCTATTGAGTCGACTGCTAGCGGCCCACACACGTCGCTGTGTATGCGTTCCCCTGGCTTGTTCGACGTCGTCTTTTTGTCTTTGCGGAATGGAGTTTTGTGCAACTTGCCGAATTGGCACGCTTCGCAGAAGAAATCCGTGGCGTTCTTCACGCTCACTCCTTCCACCAGGTCTCGACGAACCAGCTCGACAAGCGCCCGCTTGTGGATGTGACCGAGCCTCTCGTGCCAAACCTTCAGATCCGTTGCTGCTACGTTCACTTCGCGATTCTTCTTCGGCCTCCGAAAGAACATGCGACACAGCCCGTTCGATTGTTTTAGTCCCGTTGCCTCGACCACGCCGTCACGTGTCACCTCGACAAATTTTCCTTCGAACTTTACTCGAAATCCGTTGTTCGTTCACGCACCGACCGAGAACAGGTTTCTCTTCACCCGAGGGACGAGCAAAACGTTATTGATAATGCTGTTTTCCCATTTGCCGTTCACGAGTTTCTCAATTCGCACGCTACCGACGCCCTCTACCTCGCACTCGCCGTCGTCGCCGAGCACAACGGTCTCTCCCGTTATCGGCCGTAGGTTTTCGATCCAGTCGCGTCGTGGTGTCACATGTCCCGAAGCCCCGCTGTCGGTAATCCAGACCTCTGCCTTGTCCGCGTCCTGTAACTCCCGGATCTGCTCGCCCGACAGTGCCTGTCGCTCCGCGCCTGTTACCGACACCCCGGCGTTCTTCATGTCTGACGTGACCACGAACGCGCATCCGACACTCGAGAGATCTCCGTCTCCTTTTTCGTAATTGTCCCTTGACTTTTTCGGTTTGTCGCACTTGTTCGCGTAATGTCCTTTTTCGTTGCAGTTCCAGCACACTATGTTCTTTTTCCCTTTTCCATTCTTCGGATTCGCACTTTTTGTTGTTACTGCCAGTGCACTCGCTGACTCACTGTCACCCCCGAGATTTGACTCTTCCTCGATCAAGCGCTCCGTTAAGTACGACACGGTCTGCCGTGCAAGCTCTACGTTCGCCCATGCGGTCTTGAACATCGCGTATTTTGAGGTCAGGCTCGACAAGATTTTCGCGATTATTGCCCGCTCTGTTTTCACCTCTCCGAGGTCTTTGAGCTGACTGGCCATGTTTCGCACCGTGCTCACATGGTGCACAACCGTGTCCGTCGACGCCATCTTGTATGCGAAGAAACGTGCCTCAAGTGATCCGACATTCGACGCAGACTTTTGCTCGTGCAGCGCACCTAACGTGTCCCACACATCTTTCGACGTATCACACACTAACACGCAGTCGACATGTTCATCCTCTAGCGCTGCCGTGATTGTCGCCGCCGCCTTCGCATCGTCCTGAAGCCACGTTCTCATCCGACCCTCGTTCACGCCTTCCGCGTTTTCCGGTCTCGTCCTCGAGCCGTCGACGACATCGAAAACCCCCTTGGCCTTCAGCACTTTGGTGATGCGATATTTCCAGGCCTGATAGTTCGATCCGTTGAACCGCTTCACTGATGCAACTAGCCCGTCGTCCGGCATCCTCGAGCTTCAAACGTCCACTCCACACGATGAGATAAGCCCGATAACTCGCGAAACTGTGTCCTCGATAATATTCGCAAAAATCCGCGAAACACCTCGATATATTTATCGCGACGCCTAGACTCGCGATGCCCGTGATATTTCCGGATTCAAACTTCCCGTCGCGTACCTCGTGCCTTGCTCGCACGCCATAATGGCCGACTCGACCACGCTTCCACACCGCGCTCTTGAGACACACCGTCTCCCCGATCCACGCTTCTATTTCAACCCACGTGCTGGGCCCATAACCTGTTGAGGCGCAGGCTGTCTCAACAAAATAGATTTGCAGATCGAGGATGAGGATCGTGTATGTGGAGGCGAAAATAACTTGATACACGGTGTGAAGAAAAACGTATGAATATCTATATTCTTGATATGGTAACAATGTTTAATTCTAATGAGATCTTTGAGTTTTCCGAACGCGTGTCTTTTCGTCGGTTGTACGCTTGAGACTAGAGTAGAGGTGCGAGCGCTCGCGTCGGCCACGGCCGCTGCTTCGGCTTGTACACGTTCGGCTACTTCCGCCGTCGCTCGGAGACTCGTGTTGCGCGCGCATTAAACACGAGGACACTCCTCAACAAATTGTCCCAAGATATCCGAGTTTTTATTTTCGGCGAGATTTCGCGTTCAAAGGGATGTCGTCCCTACCAGAAGCAGAAAGAGGCAACTGTGGTTTTGTTGTATCTCGCAGTTGAATAGAAACAGAAGACTTAAGTTTTCTTTTATGTTCTACTCTCCTCCGAACTTCCGAGGCGAATCCTTTCCGGCCATCTCTCCACATTGACATTATTCTTGCTCGCAAGATTTTCCTCCTGTGTTTTCGTACGCTCAGAAGTGTAGCAATTTTCTTCAATAACTCACATTTTGGTGGACCCAAATTGAGCTCAGCGGCACCTCAATCTACAGACTGCACGACTGCCTCTACGAATGTAAGAAATTCAATCTGCATGTTCGAGTATAATTTACTGTAAGAATGAGATTATAAATAGTTAGATCCTTCATCTTTGTTGTAAATATTCTCTGTGGAGATGCAGTACATATATACTGTGACGCTCATTGAGGTTCAACAGTGAGTTCATTGGACAAATCGGGTTGCAAGTTTGCCATAACGTAATTATGTAAAAGAAAGTGTCCAAAACAGTAATAAAATGTATTAAACCATCCTTTTTGCTCCGCAGAAAAGCAAAAGCAAAGAAGTATTGAGCGTCACAGTACTGTATGGCCACCGATTTGTTTCTATTAAAATATGAACTGAATAACCTACCGCGAACATTTTCATTTTCCGACAGAGTGCTTAGCAAATCTTGTTCGCTTATCGGCAAATCCAACGTATGCGATATTAACAATGAAAGGGTGACGAAAGAACCCTACGATTAGAGAAAACTAAGTACCTTTCTCTTCTGAATAATTTCCGGGTTGAACTACAATAAGAATTCAAATCTCGTGCTTGGAATTTACCACGCTAGAGCGCGCCGGCGACGCTGCGACGCCAGCGCCGCTCGTGGTCGCAATCAAATCGACGGTTGACGCGACGTTCGACTGTGCGGACGTACAGTAAATGGAGCTAGAACCACAACCCGCGGAAGACAGAGCCTTCGTGGATCATCGGAGGAATTTATGAAGAGTTATTATTTTCTTTTTCGTATTTATACATATTTACTAGAAAATCCACAAATAGCATGGACCCTCTCAATGCTATTTTCGGGGACACATAGTAATGACGAATGACGAATGACGAATGACGAATGACGAATGACGAATGACGAATGACGAATGACGAATGACGAATGACGAATGACGAATGACGAATGACGAATGACGAATGACGAATGACGAATGACGAATGACGAATGACGAATGACGAATGACGAATGACGAATGACGAATGACGAATGACGAATGACGAATGACGAATGACGAATGACGAATGACGAATGACGAATGACGAATGACGAATGACGAATGACGAATGACGAATGACGAATGACGAATGACGAATGACGAATGACGAATGACGAATGACGAATGACGAATGACGAATGACGAATGACGAATGACGAATGACGAATGACGAATGACGAATGACGAATGACGAATGACGAATGACGAATGACGAATGACGAATGACGAATGACGAATGACGAATGACGAATGACGAATGACGAATGACGAATGACGAATGACGAATGACGAATGACGAATGACGAATGACGAATGACGAATGACGAATGACGAATGACGAATGACGAATGACGAATGACGAATGACGAATGACGAATGACGAATGACGAATGACGAATGACGAATGACGAATGACGAATGACGAATGACGAATGACGAATGACGAATGACGAATGACGAATGACGAATGACGAATGACGAATGACGAATGACGAATGACGAATGACGAATGACGAATGACGAATGACGAATGACGAATGACGAATGACGAATGACGAATGACGAATGACGAATGACGAATGACGAATGACGAATGACGAATGACGAATGACGAATGACGAATGACGAATGACGAATGACGAATGACGAATGACGAATGACGAATGACGAATGACGAATGACGAATGACGAATGACGAATGACGAATGACGAATGACGAATGACGAATGACGAATGACGAATGACGAATGACGAATGACGAATGACGAATGACGAATGACGAATGACGAATGACGAATGACGAATGACGAATGACGAATGACGAATGACGAATGACGAATGACGAATGACGAATGACGAATGACGAATGACGAATGACGAATGACGAATGACGAATGACGAATGACGAATGACGAATGACGAATGACGAATGACGAATGACGAATGACGAATGACGAATGACGAATGACGAATGACGAATGACGAATGACGAATGACGAATGACGAATGACGAATGACGAATGACGAATGACGAATGACGAATGACGAATGACGAATGACGAATGACGAATGACGAATGACGAATGACGAATGACGAATGACGAATGACGAATGACGAATGACGAATGACGAATGACGAATGACGAATGACGAATGACGAATGACGAATGACGAATGACGAATGACGAATGACGAATGACGAATGACGAATGACGAATGACGAATGACGAATGACGAATGACGAATGACGAATGACGAATGACGAATGACGAATGACGAATGACGAATGACGAATGACGAATGACGAATGACGAATGACGAATGACGAATGACGAATGACGAATGACGAATGACGAATGACGAATGACGAATGATATCACTTACGGTCGAAAAATACGTTTTATTAACCGGAAGTGACCTATTTCGGGTATGTCGCCATTTGCGGACGAAAAACGAGATTTTTCAAGAGGAAGTTTTTTTGTATTTCCGATATGACGTTACGTACGGTCGACAAATAAAGTGGAAAAATTATATGTACATCTGTGATCCCATTCGAGATGGATCACAGATGTGGATTCGCATAAATCACAAAAGGGTCGGTGACTGAGAAAGCATCCGCTGATAGATGCGATATGTTAGTAGATAAGTCATTAAATATGTTATCACTGGGCTTATTATTGTACTACTGTCAGGACGATGAAAAAATGGACGTTTGTTTATTATATTACTCAGCTGTATTTTTGAAAGATACATCGATTTTCGCCATACTTGCTGGCCCACTCCTATTTAAATCCAATGTTCACCTAGACTATAAAAAAACGAACAAAATTGTTTTTTACTTTTTGAAATCGGACCCACTGTTCTCGAGATATGACTTGACAAACTTGTAATCATTAAATACGCGAATTCTTTATGACGACATGTGTAATGGATTATATAAGGAAATGTTCACCTAAACAATTCGAAAACGAACAATTATCTTTTTGGTTTTGTTAACAGATAAGACCGACCGTCGGTAAATAAGCAACCGCGGCGTGCGCAAGCGTAGGCCCGTGCGCATCCCCGTCGCGCCGGGAAGAAACCGGGTCCCCGTGTATGCGAGCGGAAGAGTGAATAGTAGTAGAGTCCGAGCGTATGTCGAGCAAGCACGAGGCAAGCGAGACAGAGAGCGAGTACGTGAACGAGAGAGAGAGAAGCGGAATCGGCGCCGTGCCCGAGGTTACCGTCGATCGAGAGCGCGAGTGCGCGTGTAGAAGTACCTCTAAGTTAATATTTTTCCTGTCGCGTGTTGCGCTTATTTTTGTGTGCGTGTGTTAAACTTAAAACTGTTAATCTTGTAGTTTTGTGCGAGCGCACATTATTAATAAATTTTGCCTTGCGGCCATTTTCCTCCTCGTTACCAGTGTCTTTGCATTGATCTCCATCGATCCCCCAAAATCGCGCCGATCTGATTCGCGATCTCGAGAGAGGAAAAGAACCCTCTAACAGTTTTTTAAAATCGGATGTACCGTTTCCATGATACAGCCTGTCAAAGAATAAATGTTGCAGATGCATACATCTTCAACGTCATCTTGGGATTGCCGGTAGCCACGGTATCATTACCTAGTCCCCCGTCCCCCAGCATCCCTATCTGTACTCAAGCTAGGGAAACATGATCGGCCTCCTCAGAGCCCCAGGTTAAGGAGGCAAGGCTCAAAGTATTCTAGGTTAGTCGCCTGGTATACCTAGAAGCATCGTTATGACGCACCATACCCCGGTGCCATGAAGCCCGAGCACGATAGCTTACACTCTGGCCAGGGATAGCTATTGCGGAGCGTCGAGTCTGATACACACAAACTCGGCGTCCCGGGCGATGGGTACGCTACGTCCCCTACGCCGATACGGTCTCAGGTTCGATTCCCGACGTCGGACTTTCGTCGCGTCTCACCGAGAATGAAAACAATGGAGTACAGCTATATACATCCGACACTCACACTTGGAATTACCGTGCGCGAGTGACCGATGTATATATCTGGAGCTTCGTCTCGTCCATGTTTTTTTCCCTTCTCGTCGAAACATACGAAGCCGGGAATCGAACCGTCGACCTCCCGATCCTTAGGTCTTAGAGGCGAGCACGCTAACCACTAGACCACCGCACCGGTTGAAAAAAATGGTTAATAAAGAAAAAAAAATGGAAACGACTTAAAAAAAATACAAAAATAATTAACGATAAAAAAATGGTTAATAAAAATGTAACTTCAAAAAAGGATGAAATAATGAATGCTGTAATACTAACTAATATTGTCAATAAACAATAATAGCAGTAACTAACAATAAAGAATGATAAAATAATTAATTAATCGTAATTATATCAATTCATTGATGGTAATTTTTGCTCCAGTCGAGAGACGTCTTCCCTCACAACGCGCTACTGGGAGACCTACGCATATATATTGTGACGTGATTTTTGGATCACCGTCACAAAAATACAAATAGATTCACGTTTTACGGATACGGCTATCGATTTAGTTCGGTTAGCCCGTTACAGTTCCCGATTTACTGCTCCTCGGACGTCCAGTTACCGTCCAGCTCTCGTTTAAGTAAAGTTCGTTAAGGTCACGACCCAGTGTAGACTTTACTGACGAGCTTGGGTGTGGGATAAGCTTGGAGATAAGTGCAGAAGATTCAGTTCAGGTCGGAATCCTCGAATCTATTCGGTGGAGGGAATCTCGAAGTAACGAGAACCACGAATAGAGGAGAGCCCGACGAGATCTCGTCGCGAATACATCAAAGTCCGGTGCAAACCCGGCACTCCGTTTGGGTGATAATGCAGGACGTTGGAGAACAGGCGGAGATTTAAGTACGGTCCGGGCAAGGTCGGAACACCTTGTGCTGTGTTTTAGTAAGAGAGAGAGAGCCTTGTTTTCACGTCCTGAATTTGGAGTAACGATCGCGACGAATCTCAAAAATTACCGCGTTACAGTTTCGGTTCCCGCTTAAGTGACGCTCTGGAAATAGTTTAAGAGGGCAGTAGCTATCGGCTAAGGATTTCGCGATAATCATAACGCTTCCTTAGAGTATCGTCGTAGGCTAATCAGTCTACCGAGAGTCGTCCTCGAGGCTGCTCGGACCTCTCGCGCTATCGATGTTTACGTTCGGCCTATTGTCTCGCGCTGAGTCATTCGATCTCGCTCGCGCTACCGTAGACTCCGGCTATCGCTCTCGCTCCGGTTCGCGTATCTCGCTCGCGCTACCTGCCACTTGGTATGTTCGGTAGTTGACTCGTGTGCGCGGTGTTTCGTGCGGATTCGGTTCCGATTTTCTACCGATTTTTCTGTGATCGAGATGCGTTCTTGGGAATGCCCTTGAGGTGCAGTGATTGTGTACGAGTTCTCGAGGCATCAGGTGATGCAGTTCCCGCCACTTTATTGGATTAAAAGTACGCTGGTTCGGTGAGTCTATCGCTAAGATAAATTATTCGATCGCGTATCGAACCGTTCCCGTTACGCTCGCTCCGACCCCCCGGTCAGCTGAGCGCTTCCGATGCCCTCGTGTACGATCCCGTGGCTTAACAAGCCAATAAATTATTGCTCACGTTAATTAAGAATTTCGGGTTCCGATATTTGAGATTTCGCGTTGCTTTATTGGCGAAGGATCGCGACCCTTCTACCACAACCCGCATCCTGAGCAACCGTGCATTTCCGCAACCGTTCGCTTTCGCGAATGCACCGGCGTTAGTTTTCGTACCGTTCCGTTCTCGTTTGTGTGATCTCGTTCTTTTTGTTCTGTTTTCGCGTATTTTCGTTGCGGAGGTCGACCGTTCCATCGACCTCCAGATTAGTCCGGCTTGGCGATTCCGGCGAAACAAAAATCGACCCTGCGGAGGTCGACCGTTCCATCGACCTCCAGATTAGTCCGGCTTGGCGATTCCGGCGAGACAAAAATCGACCCTGCGGAGGTCGGCCGTTCCACCGACCTCCAGTTTAGCCCGGTTGTTAATACCGGCGAAATAAAAATTAACGCAGCTCGACACGTATTCGAGGTTATACTACACGTTGAGTGAATTCAATGCACTGTAGAATATATTTTTTTTTTATTGTCCGATGCTGGCTCGTCCCCTGGCGGAGACCTGTGCCACTCTCTTCACTAGTGTATCTTAAATGCACATTGTAGATGTCGCTCCACTAGGCCGCAGCAGAACCCCCAGACATGAGAAGAGCGGACGTTCAAAGCTATCCACTCCCCCAGCAGAGACTCCCGCAGAGACCAGCGGCAAAGATATTAGGGCACCAGAATGAACCCTGTTAGAGGAAAAATGCACTTTGTGCAAAAGGAAGACAAAACAACCACAAGGTTGGACAAAATACAACTACTCAAGGATTAAACAGCAATATGAAGGAGATTAGACAAGTACAAACTTTAACCCAAATTATGGAACTGACTCGAGACTAGATATAAAACGCATAACAGCAAACAAGTACCGGTGACTTGTTCTAATCAAAGACTGAACAGAGTACGGCGGATCCGCTCCTAGCCTCCTCAGTTCCCTTAATAGAGTCTCTCGCTGAACCACAAGACGGTCACAATCCCAGAAGAGATGATCCACATCCTGGGGTGCCTGACCACAGTCGCATAACTCCGAATCAGTCATATTAAATCTAAAAAAATATGAATTAACCTTACAGTGAAACGTTCTGCTCCGAGAAATCGAACAGATAATCCTTCTGCTTTCCCTAGAATTAAACCACCATGCTTCAGCATTCCACTGATCAAGAGAGTGGAAGTAACCAGTGGCACAAACAGAAGCCTGCATAGAGACAAGAGCATCCAGAACAGCATTTTGATCAATTCGACAAAACTCCGCAATCCTATCCGATATTGGAATTTTCAGATTCAAATTTATAGGATTAAGCACAAAACGACGTCTATTGGCAGCCAGTAAATCTACAACCGAATTAAACAGAATACCTCGATGAGCTGGAATCCAAACTAAATCTATAGAACCACCTTGGTCCATTAGAAGCTTAATATGGAGTCTTATTTCTAAAATAATGTAATTACGAGACGGCAAAAAACCCGGTCTAGCTATGTCCGCCAAAACCGCCAAGCAATCCGAGAATAAAGCAATAAATTTAATATTATTCCTTCTGCAATGTCGAATAGCCCGCCAAATAGCCACCGCCTCTGTCGAAAAGGCAGACAGCGACGCATTCAGCGAGAACTTACATGAAATGGCAAGCCCCGGTAGAAGCCGAAGAAAAGCAGCCCTACATCTATCTTCAGATTTGGAACTATCAGTAAAAACAAGATTATAATTAGACCACCTCTCCAATATCGTGTTTTGCAAGAGAGCTTGAGGGTTAGCACAATTTTTCAGCGTTTTACCAAATAAAAAGTCCGGGGACATCGGAATTAATGAAGACATAAAGGGGAATTGAAAACAAACAGGATCTTCACCTTTGTATACCTCACCCATAATTGGCAGTAGAGCCCTATAAACCTCTACCAGATCTGGAATATACCTTCTACTAGACAAATTATAACGCAAAATTGTGGTATCAAGTAAATGTAACTTGCTCAAGAGGGATGTCTATCCGAGGAGAAAACACGGCTTAAGAAACGACCAATGAGAATCCGACGTCGAAATCTCAAAGGGTGCAAACCTGCCTCGGCCTAGATCAAAGATCGAGGAGTTGACCTTAATAAACCCAAACAAACCCGAATCGCCTCGTACTGAATCCGCTCCAAATTAAAGAGGAGAGCCCTCCTTGCATCACCGTACAACCACGAACCCCAGTCCAGAATGGCTCTAATAAAACCTTTATAAAAAATAAAGAACCTAGAAGGAGAAGCACCCCAAGACCTCGAAGACAGGGCCTTACGAATATTCAACTCCTGTCTAGCCCGCTGAGCAATATAATTTATATGCGCCCCCCACGAGAGTTTCGCATCAAGCTTCACACCTAATAGGGTACAATAAGGAAGAGGATAAACAGTTAAGTCATTAAGTCTTAGAGAATTATCATAAATAAAACTATTTTTCCTTGAAAACAAAGTGAACTGTGTTTTAGGGATCGAAAGAGATAGACCGATATTTTCCAACCAAAGAACGACCCTAGAGAAAGCCAATTCTAAATTGTCCTTAATCGAGTTACAGTTGCCTGAAGAGGTGTAAATTACACAATCATCAGCGTACTGGAGAAATTTAACATCAGCCGGGAGACAATTTTGAATATTACGGACGTAGATATTAAAAAGAATGGCACTTAAGACCGAACCCTGAGGAAGTCCAATATTAGTTTGACTACATTTAATTAAAGTACTTTTGGACCGAAAATTAAGAGTTCTGTGAGAAATTATATTATAAATAATGTTACATATTCGAGAGGACATTCCCTGCGAACTCATAATGAAAATGAGAATTTGAGTAATAACCGCGTCATACGCTCCTTTAATATCTAAACAAATTACACCACGTGTTGTTCTTTTTAGCAAAGGCTAAATGAATATCAGTGTTAATATAGTGGAACCTCTCATAGCGTACGTAATAGGGAGACAATGTACGCTATCTGAAGTACTAATCGCGAGCCAGAACCGGCTGTAGTCGATCGACTGCTATCCCCATCATTCCCCTTCCTTGACACTCGTGCAGTGCCGTGACTGCAGACCCCGTGTTCGCTCGTGCCGGTATGAGATTTTGTAAACAAAACCGCGACAACATCGAATAACATCGTGGATATCGTATATATAAAAAGTAAGTAATTATTTACATATAATAAAAATCAATTATTCGCTGTAAACATTTTGGCTGATACGCGATTTGTGTTATTAATACGAAAATACTAATAGTTCAGGTAGACATAACCACGAAAAAACGTTCTTGTTTACAACGAAATTTTAACCTTGAAATGATTATTTTCAGCATTTTTTCTGAACTAGATTTTTCTGAAAAATTAGAAATTCTAGCTCGGCTGGAGAAAGGAGAATCAGTGACGAAACTGGCTGCTGAGTATAGCATCACCCATCCAACTATTTGTCGCATTAAAGGCAAAAGAAAAGCACTGGAGGAATATGGCTTAATAATAACTGATAAGGAAGGTTCACTCAAGAAGAAACGAATGAACAACATGGAAAATCAGCCTCTCGATGCTGCATTATTCAAATGGTTTCATCAGAAACGTTTACTAGGAGAGCCGGTATCAGGCCCGATCCTGCAAATGAAAGCGATTCAAATCAATCGCAAGCTCAAAGGTTCTGAGAATTTTCAAGCTAGCAACGGTTGGCTGTGGAGGTAAGAATTATTTTAATAGCTGTGAAGTCCCATGGATGTAGATAATTTTTGTGCAATTTCAATTAACTAGCAATTATTGACAAATTTTCTTATCGACATGTTATACTCTAAAGCTTCATTTGATGCCATACGTATAGTGAAATGAAGACTGCAGAACTTATTCGCTGATCTGAAAATTCAAGATCTGTAGTTTCGCTGTGAAAACACTAGAGACGCAGTAGCTAAATGTTATGTTTAACTGTAGCGATGAGAGATTTGTCAATGAAAATTTTCAATTCCTTTGTCCAAAACACAGCGAAAGCTTTGAATATTGAAATTCCTTACAAGATACTTTGAAATAGTTATTTCATTATCTCTTTGACAAATCTTTTGCGTATTGTATGCATGAAAAAAAAAATTAAAACAAACTTGAAGTCTGGTTTATAAAAAATAGTCTGCGTTTAACTTTCTACTAGAATTAATGTTACTTGAATGATATCTTGTAGCTTCTCTTTGATCAATATAGGTTGCTTAGATTGAATAACAATAAAAAAAAACTATTGTGTGTAGTGTATCTGATCTATTTCGGCTTTGAATTATGATTATTTTTGTACTGATGAGATTCAAGAAAACCGTGAAAAATTCAACTTTGATATTTTGCATTACAGATTTAAAGAGCGACATGGGATTCGTCAATTAAGTATTCAAGGAGAAAGCCTCTCAAGTGATGTCGAAGCTGGCCAACAATTTCTTCGTCGTTTTACTGCGGAAATGGAAGAAAAAGGATACGATCCCGAAAATATTTATAATGCCGATTCGAGTGGCTTGCAGTGGAAGTTACTGCCTAATAAAACACTTGCAAGTCAGTCTGAGCAGACTGCACGAGGTCGGAAAGTGATGAAGGATCGCATCACTATCATGCTTTGCGCTAATGCAACGGGAACCCATAAATTGAAAATCCTAGTCATAGGGAAATCCAAGAACCCCCGCTGCTTCAAACATGTGACTACTTTACCCGTAATGTACAAAAATCAAAAAAGTAGTTGGATGGATCGGGAGTTGTTTGAAGAATGGTTTACCGAGTGCTTTGTACCGGAAGTGCAAGAGGAGCAGCGACGTACGGGCAGAAGCGGAAAAGTCGTTTTGCTGGTCGACAACGCGCCTTCGCACAAGCTATCACCAGAGTGCATTGCTGCTTATCCTGATTTCGTCGTTGATTTCTTTCCCCCAAATGTCACAGCGATAATGCAGCCAATGGATCTTTGGGTGATTGAAAAATTAAAACGAATGTACAAGAAAAACGTTCTCAGCGAATTTCTTCTTGGAGATTGTGAAGAAAGCGTAACGCAGTTACTGAAAAGCTTTACTTTGAAAGATTGTTGTTACATGGTATCAGATGCATGGGATACCGTGACAGCAGAAAATATCCGAAAAGCATGGAAGCCGTTGAATATAGGCACTTCGAACGCGCAAGTCTCAGAGCCTACTGAGGACGCTATGAATGTTTCGGAAACGTTGCGAATACTTCATTGTATACCCGGTTGTGGTGGATGCGACGAAGATGATACCGCGGCATGGCTGAATAATGATCGAAATGACCCGGGCTGGCAAATTTTATCCGACGAGGAGATTGTAGCTCTTACAGCACTCGAAGTTTGTTACATAGTTTTTATTATCTTTATGAATTCGGTTGTTCTGCGAATTAGGGAATTTGGAGACAAAATTTAATGAAATAGCGCCGTTTTCTTTGAATTTACAGTTGTATCCGCCCGACGTGTGTATACATAATTGGTATAACCTGTGACGTGGCACGTCACAAGTCCCTTCCGCTGCCTGGCTCGAAGGCCCACCACTCACCTAGGGACAAACTAGAATTAAGACGATAAATTAAGCAACGACGTGTAACATTGTTAACCCCCTTCCCTTGACTGACCCTCATCCCCTACCACCCCGTCAGCCCTCATACTCACTCACCGAAGCCATCGCCAGAACTCCAACGCACCCACCGAAGACCCACCGAAGACTCATCGCAGCCACCGAAGACCATCGAAGACCATCGAAGACCATCGAAGACCATCGAAGACCAACCTGGATGGGAATTTAACCCCTGCGCAGCCTGACCGACCCCGAACAACCTGAAAAGCCAAAAAATGCAGGCACCGGCAGACCTCCCTGGCAGACTAACCTGCAAACCACGACAGTCCAAAAAGCCAGTCCGTCGTCGCCACGGACCGGGAAAAATTCCGGCGAGTCGGGTCATCCTTCCCGACTCGTCCACCGACACGGGAGAACCCGGCGATACCCTCTCGGCTCGAATTGCCGAGTGTAAACCGACGAGGTGTGTCGTACGGGCAAATACTAATATACGGCATGCGATCTGTCTTCTTCTTCTTCTACACTTTGACTGGGTCCACGGCTGTGGGAACCAGTCTGGCCACTGGGAGAAACCCGCGCCGGCCAACGTTTATATGTGACGTTAACGTAGCCACCACCGATTCAAAGCGCGAGCAAGTAATAAATGCCGCCTCTTACGGCCTGAACGATTAGGCGGGAGTGCTGGTATGCCTTTAAACTAGTAAACTAAAAGATAATTATGAACTAGAATAAGCAATCCATCAAAGTTTGGACCACCAATTCTGTCGTTTGTAAAAAAGTAAATATAAGTCGTGTGTAACATAAATAAATAAAAAATAAATGAATCAAGACTCGAGGATGATGCGAGTCAGAATAACAATTCACAGATCTCTTTAATCTCTCTGACAAATTTTAAGATGCAATTGATCACCTTGTATGAACTGCAAAAGGCCAGACTTCTGATCTCATAAGGGGGGAAGATTTTGAGTCCCATAAGAGATTTAGTGAGAACCTCCGAATGAGCGCTCGTCTCGGGACAGGCCCAGAAAATGTGGTTGAGATCCTGGGGGACCAACCACAGGCGCAAACCTCATCGTCCGATAGCCCGACTCTGTGAAGATGTTTTTTAGTACCCGTATGATCTGCCCTTAACCTATTCAGCGCAGTGATAGACTTCCTAGATAAAAGACTGTTCGAAAACCAAGGGCAACGACCCCCGGAATCTCTCAGGGCACCGTAAAAGCAACCCTTTAAGGTGAAGGAGGCACGAACCTTCGCAGCTTCTTCCTCCCTAAAACGGACGAGAGCCAATTTAACCACCAACCTATGAACTGGCTTAAAATCGCAGAGCAAACCGCTAGAGCGAGCTTCCACCGTCAGTCCGTCAGCCACCTCATTTCCAATTATCCCCCTATGCGAAGGACACCAGACAAATTCAACCTTCCGACCTCCCAAAGAGATTCTACAAACCAATGATTTTATATCTAGAATTAAAGGGTGACTCTTAGAACTAATTTCAATAGAACGTAAGGCCTCCAACACACTCAGAGAGTCAGAGCATACAACTACATTCCTCGTCACAATATTTTTTACGAAAATAAGGGCCGCTCAAATCGCCCATGCTTCTGCATCGAAAATGCTCGAATTACCGCCTAACTTGAACTTTTCGAAATGGCTAAGCTCCGGAACCTGGAAAGCAGAACCGACGAACTCCTCAGCTGGACTCTTCGACCCATCCGAGTAGACAAAAAGCCAACCACTCCATTTTTTTGAAATTTCTCTGTTAAAAATATCGTTTGCCAAATTAGGACTCCCTTGATTTACTAGTTTACCAATTTCCGTGTTAGGGGAAAACTCCAAAAGTTGAGGACCTAGGGGGACATCATAACACGGAGCCCTGTCCGATCTATGGATGGACTCTATTGAATCTGTAATCCTTAACCAGGTAGAAAAAAGAAATGAAAAGCAATATTTTGGGAATTTCCTGTTCCTACGGAGCAGAGACTCAGTGAATTTCAATTTAGGAATAAGAGGGTGCAATCTTTCTGCAAACACTCTACACAGGTAACGCGATGCCAATTTCCTAGCTCTAAACTCCAAAGACTGTTCCAGCGCAAGGTCTCGAACAATATTAATAGGGGTGGATCGAAACAAACCCAGGATCACTCGGAGAGCTTCAGACTGGGATCTTTCCAAAGATAAAATATTAGAGCTAGCAGCTGAATAAATACAAAAAAAGCCCATTCCAATCTGGCCCTAATCAGACCTTTATAAATCAATAGGACGGTCGAAGGATGCGGGCCCCACGATTTGTGAGCAAGAGATTTTATAACTGAAATAGCCTTAGTTACTTCAGCTTTTGACACTTCAATTAGAGCTTTCCAATTTAATTTAGAGTCCAGAGTGACTCCTAAAAACTTAACGGTGTGAGAACGAGTAACTACAGATTCATTAATTTTCAGAGAAAGTTCGTTAGGAATACCAAGCTTTCTCGAGAATACCATAAACTTACTTTTACTAGGAGAAATTCTAAGCCCAAGACTGAGAAGCCAGGCAGAAAGTTTACTAATTCCATCCTCCAAATGATATTTACAACCTTCGAGATGTTTGTCTCTAACATAAATAACGATATCATCTGCAAATTGAAGGAAATTACAATAGTGACCAATATGCCAACTAATATCTCTTAAATACACATTAAATAACAAAGGACTGAGGACGGAACCCTGAGGTAACCCCTTACAGACGACACGATCGCCCACTACTGAACCGTTATAATAAAAACTTGCACTTCTTCTTTGGATCAGACTAGAAACCAACAAAATAATACAATTCGGTAATCGGAGTTCACGGAGATTAGATACGAGCTCGGAAGGGATAACATTATCGTAAGCTCCCTCTATATCCAAAAAGGCAGCAGACACGACTTCCCCCTTAGCAAAAGAATTATACACATAAGTACTAAAAATTGCCGCATTGTCTAGACAGGACCTAGCTTTGCGAAACCCGAACTGCATTCGAGGGATAATCAGCTCGGACTCCACGAAGAAATCCAAACGCTTTTTAATGCATTTTTCGAAAACTTTTAATAAACAAGGAGCTAGAGAAATTGAACGGAACCCCCCAGAGGGTTTAGGGATCATGCATACGTCATAATCGCACCAATCAGGGGGAATAACACCATTATACATAAATTTATTAAACAAAGAGACTAAAATACAGACAATATTATGCGGAAGACTAAAAATGACATTATTACTAATTTGATCCCTCCCAGCTGCGGAATTGATTTTTAATTTGGCAATGATGCACTTGAGTTCATGCGCCGAGATAGGGATCCAGATGCCCTTTGCCACACCACGATTGCTGCGCTCTGGGAAATTAAGGGGAATAAAATTAGCGGAGGGAGGAGGAGCTATCTTATCAATCGCGAGATTAAGCGCAACCGAAGCATCCTTGTTATCCACATTGAAATTCGAATGGAAATTGCCATTAAATTTTCTTACGGTATCCCATATATCTTTTAGTGACATCTCAGGATTAACCTTACTCGCGAACTTTCTAAAAGAAAGATTTTTCTCCCGTTTAAAAACGGCTTTCGCTTTTTTATCCTCTAACTTCCATAATTCAAGATTTTCAACCGAACAATTACTTCTGAACTTCTTAAAAGCCTCCCTTCTACTTTCTAACGCCTCAGAACAACAGGCGTTCCACCATAATTTCCCCGACCGAGTCTTACTGGGTCCCTGAGAGGGATGACCCGGGACTTTGGCACCGGAACCTATTAATGACATCTTAATAAACTGAGTCAGATTAGAGAATTCCCGAATGCAGTTATTTGCGCTGATTGAATTGGCAGTCGAATATTCTTTCATCAAATCGCCGAATTTGCGCCAGTCAACTTTACTCAAATTCAGAATTGGCCTTCTTCCGACCGGACTCACAGAAAAACCGCGAATAGCAGTCGCTGTAACTGCATGGTCACTCCCCAATAAATCATTGGTCACCGAATGGAAACACGAAAGAGCCAAACTCGCGTCTACAATGGATAAATCAAGAAAGTTAGATCTATTATTCGAACCGTAATATGTCGGGGTCCCATCATTCAAACAAACAAGATTAAAGTCCGTAAGAGATTCAGCCAAAGCTCTACCCGATGCATTCCACGATTTACTGCCCCACAAGGGAGAGTGCGCATTAAAGTCTCCTCCTACAAAGAGGTGTTTATTTTTGCTTAAGTCAGATAACCCTTTAAAGAGAATCTTCCAAGTATTTTTATCAGTTAAGTGATTCGGAGCTCTATACACACTAACAATTATCAGATTTTTGCGATCCTCCGACAAAATTTCAACAGCAACCAATTCAAAATCGATAATGTCCCAAAGGGCGTCCGGAAGAGATAAAATCTTATATTTAATATTTTTTCTAATGCCAATAGCTACGCCACCCCCTGTCTCAAATTCCTTCCTGTCTCTCCTGACCAGATCGAAGTAAGGGATCCTAAAGAACTTAGAAGGCCTGAGCCAAGTCTCGGAAAGCAAGACAAAATCTCTGTTATTTATTAGGGAAGGAATTTCGTGAGATTTTCCAAGCAACCCCCTACAATTCCATTGAACTAAATTGAATTTACCGTGGAAAGCCATGTCCCAGAAGAGCAAGAAAAAAATAACACCTGAATGGAAATGAGTACAAGACGTTGAGAGGAAAAAGCGAGGAACTCTCAACCCCTTGAATCTCATTGGCAATCCATCTCAGTGGATACTACCTGGTTAGATTTTCGCTCTTCCAAGACAATCGATTCAGAATTTGAACTGTTTATAGGACTATGATCTTCTACTGAGATTGCTGAATTAAGTTTTTTAGTGGTGTTCGACTCGGATCCCCCACTAACGCTATCTTGCAGTTCAATAACCTCTGGCAAGCTCAAGGCCTTGACTTCCAGGTGCCAAGGTTTCTCCTTAGCCTTCTCCAGTAAAAGGCCCCCCGCAGAGACAGAAGGAGACCGAGATGTATCAGGGGTAGGCGTCGAGGTCGGGATCGACAACACAGACGAAACAGGGATATTAGGCGGAGTTGGAGTGTTATTGGAGTCAGAGGTAGGAAGTCCAACTGATTCCTCTACCAACACCACTTTCTTTGGGATTTTCCTTCTTGATTTATACACTTTGCTGAGCTTGGAGGATCCTTCCCCGCTACTGGATGAGGGAGGGGACCTCACGTGGATCCCGAGGGCAGGAAAGTGCCTATCAGGAACGCCACCCTCCTGAAGTGGCTGCATCCACTCGTTTACAGCAGGCAGAGCGACACCCGAGCCCCCGGCACCAGACTGACATTTCTCGATCCAAGCATTAGCCCTATAAAGGTTGGAAATTTTGTTAATTTTGATAATCTCGTCAGCCCTGTCTCTGTCAACGTTGACATGAGACATGATCTTGTTCAAAATTTTTTGTTTGATCAGAGAATCACAGTTCTGATCAGAAGCTTTATGGTTATGGCCACAGTTTGCACATAGCAGTCTTGAACTGGAGCACTCGACCGACCTGGGATTCCCAGCGCAATTCTCACATCTAACTTTCCCTCTGCACTGATTCTCTAAGTGGCCAAATCTTTGACACTTGAGACACCGAAAGATCCTTCGTTCAAAAGGTTCTATGGAGACTCTTGTTTTGAAAATAGCGATTTTTTTGGGCAAAGCATTACCTTCGAAGAAGAACTTAACAGTGCTCGTTGGGATCCTCTTGTTAGCGCCCCCCTCCGAGCGAAGTGTTCTCATTATTGTTTCCACTTTTAAGACCCTAAAAGGTTCGCCCAGCCACTCCAGCTCCCCCAAGATCTCGTGCTCCGAGAGAGAAGGTTCGACATCCTTCGCTACTCCAATCCTCGAAATCCTCGAGTCCGGGATGAAAGCCCTCCAGTGGTCCGGCAGAGTTTGCGCTTGATCATTAACAAGTTTGTTAGCCTCCTGATACGTGTTCAAGGTAACCTCAATCAAATTGCGGCCCTTTCTTCTGATCTCCGTCACCCCCGGATTCTTCGAACAAAGTTTTTTACCAATAATCATGGGGTGGGGTGCCCGATAGAGCCGTCTACCGACGAGACAGAAGAGCCCGTCCCAGACCTCCCAATATCCGCGCGTTGAGAGACAAAGACAACATAAGGAGGCAGACTGTCTGATTTATAACGATATTTTTTCTCTCGGAAGTCCTCAAAAAAACTCCTATGCCTCTTAGCACTAATCTCAGCCCACTCAGAGAAAGAAGGGGACCGCTCACAGGGAGCCCCTTGACAAGGGGTAGGACCAGCCACTTCACCGACAGTCGGCGGCATCCTTCTTTTCCTCGATGACCCACCAGGCGAAGAAGGAGGACGCTGGGAACCGCCAATTATGTCATTTATCTGCTCCTCACTGAACGTATCAAGAACCTCAAAATGATTCTCCGAAGACCTCATCGCACCATCCCCGACCTTAGATAAATGTACTCCGTTACCGGAAGAGTCATTGGGAAGAGACATATTGCCTCTTCTAGGTTAAACCTAATACAAGATAATACAAACGACCGTGATAAATACCTGACAAAGATGGATTACAAATTAAATGAGAAGGAGAAAAAAAAGAAAAAAATATATAATAAAAGAAAAATAGAGATAAACTCTTCTGGGCTGCCAACACTCCCTTTGTTTGCCGACGAAGTTCGTTCGCGCTCCCGCGTGGCGGTCGACCCTCAGCGGCCACCCGCTCGATTTAATCTTGGGTTTCCTCACTGTCCGGAAAACAATTCGTCGAAAATACTATGACCAGCAGACTCCAAAGTCTCATCCCCCTTCCCTTCCCCCTTTTCCCTGCTAGCCGTGTGCCGCGCAAATTAATAGATTTCTTTTCGTTTTTCTCCCTTTTTTGAGTTACGATGCTCTACACCGAGAAAGTAGCTGGCGCCCAAGCAACGATTGACATTTTTATGAGTTTTCATTCTTTTTGATTCCGATTTAGTCCGACCATTTTTTGTGTAGAGTTTTCACCGGCCAGCCCCCCCTTTCCGTGCGATTGACCCAGGCGAATGCCTTCCCAATCCTTATTATGGATCCCGTTCTTTCCATAAGTTTTCTTTAAGTTTATTTTTCTGTTATCTCGCGAACTATTCTTTGTTATTATTATCCGCATTTTCCCGCGATTTTCAAACCTCTTCAACGTACCCGTACCGGCGTTGAAGCGGTCGTTATTTTCAAGTTCCTATTCTTTTTCTTTTGTTATTTCTTCGAGTTATTGAGCATTAAAGATTAAAATAGTATATTTTCTACACAAAACGTGGGTACATTATTTCCCCCTTTTTCCCCTACCGTATATTCCCCGGATTGACCCGATTTTTGGAAGATAAAAGAATACCGCAACATCACAAACCATTTTCTAATATCGTGCACGTTTTTTGAAATTATATTCCAGACTCCAGGTTGCCAACGAGAACTGAATCGTACTACAGCTGATATCTGAGATACTGCAGATGAGGACGACGAAACTCTATTGGAAAAGCCAACAGCGAAAGATGCTCTTACTTCAGTTAAAATCATTTCAAGGTGGTTGGAATCAGAGAAAAAATTGTAATCCTAAGAGTTCGCACAAGCTAAGAAAAATTCGCGCTGTGATTAGAGTCGCGTTGCAGAACGATAAAAAAAATAAGCCTTAACAACTCTTGAAACCGTAAAAAAAAACTCCGCTGCATCAAAGCTTTATTTACATTAAGAAAAAGAAAACTTATGTGTTTAAAGAGTATTATTTTTAACGAAATAGTTGCTTTTAATACGCGTTGTGCATATAAAATGTTATCATTTTATAATAAATTTTATTGACAAAATAAAATATTTTTTAATATGAAAAATTTGACAACATTGAAGCGCAAATGAAACATCTCCCAAAACACGGTTTAAAAAAATTACGGTCACCCCTCTTAAGCGCCCTTCTGAAGTGTATGTGCGACGGCCCTGATCAATCCCCCTCCAACCAACCTACTGCGTCCCGACGCTCCGCCCTCGTACACTATGAGAGTGTACGCTATGAGAGGTTCCACTGTAATTGCCAAATTATCTGGACAGGATTTACCTTTTCTAAAACCGAATTGGCATTTCGGAATATAACGGTCATTTTCAAACCACCACTCAAGTCGGTTCTTAATCAGGCCTTCAAAAATTTTCAATAAATTATTGGCTAAAGAAATCGGACGAAAACCCTTGTTACGTGGCTTCGGAATGAGACAAACATTGAAAAGTTTCCAACACTAGGTATAAAGTTAGCTGCAAAAAATGTATTGTATAGGCGCAATAAAAAGTTCAAGACTAAAGGAGGAAATTTTGAAATAATTAAGTTACTAATAAGATCCGGCCCCGGGGATGAGCGGAGCTTTAGGCGCGAAGAAATGAATGATAATTCTGCCATATTAAATGGAGCGTCCAAAAAAGGAATCTCCTTAGGGTGTAACGGACCCAGAAGTGGCATTACGAAAGAAGGACACAAATTGTCAATAACGGACAACACTACCGGATCATTAGGATCAACCGTAGAGCCCTGAGAGCCAGAGGCATTTCTTGATTTAAAACTCTTAACAATAGACCAAGCTGTTTTAATAGGCATAGTACCATTGATGGAATTACAAAAAGACTTATAAGACTCTCTTCCTTAAAACTCCTTCCTTAAAACTCGACGAGCCACAGCTGTCAGACGTTGAAGTTCCACAAAATTTTGAACAGATTTGTTAACTTTAAAATTCCTAAGTGCAGAAATTCGGTTATTTACGGCCTCTGAACAAGCATCACTCCACCACGGACACCTCGGAGACTTGTGAGCTTTAACGTTAACCAAAACGGACCCGCCTGTAGAACTGCAGGATGAAATTATACCCTCCGTGAACCTTGTGTAAATATCATCGAGACCCAATCCCTGAGAATTATCAATATCAGTGACAGTTTGGGATAAATGAGTGCCAAACAAATCCCAATCAATATTTTTGAGAACCAGTTTGGACTGAACACTCTCAGAACGTAAAAAACGGACGCCGAGGTCTATGTAAATAGGTAGATGATCACTTCCGAAACTATCCTCACCAACAGACCAGAAACAATCCAAAGCAATATCCTTTTTATTTTTTTATTTTTAATAAGAATGGCAACACCGCCACCAATGCGATTCCGAAGTCTATCTTTTCTTACTACTTTAAAGCCACTAACTGCTAAATAGTTATGATCCTTAAGCCAAGTCTCGCTAACACAAAGACATCCGCCGACTCGGTAAGCCTAGGGATCTCGTGACGTTTATTCAGTGGAATGCGCGCATTCCACTGAATAATTTTTATATTAATATTTGAAACCATCATGAACTGAGTGCATTAAAAAAATAGATAAAAAAAAAAATTACGAAATCCCATATAAGCCAAGAAAAGAAAAAAAATAATTAAATGAAACTAGGACTCGGGAGGATCCGTCGACTCCGACTCGTCGACAAATTTCCGCAAATCTTCAGATGTAGCACTCAGAATTGACTGTAAAGTACCGGTATCGAAACCTTCAATTTGTGACCAGTGTTGGGCAGCCCGAATTACTTTCGTAATGAAATTACCCGTGCATTACAATTACTTTACATAATTGTAATGATTGCATCGCCAATTAAAATTACTTTATATAATTGTAATTTTTGCTTTGTCAATTAAAATTACTTTATATAATTGTAATTTTTACATTGCCAATTAAAATTACTGAATGTAATTGTAATTCTTTCATTCCCCATTACAATTCCAAAAAGCAATTGTAATTTTTTCATTACCCATTACAATTAAAAAATGTAATTATATTTTTTCCATTACCCATTACAATTACAAAATGTAATTGTAATTTTTTCATTCCCCATTACAATTACAAAATGTAATTATAATTTTTTCATTCCCCATTACAATTCCAAGATGTAATTGCAATTTTTTCATTTCCCCTCACAATTACAAAATGTTATTATATTTTTTCCATTGCCCGTTAAAATTACAAAATGTAATTGTAATTTTTTCATTGCCCGTTACGATTCCAAAATGTACTTGTAATTTTTTCATTTACCATTACAATTACCAAATGTAATTGTATTTTCTCCCCTCTACATTAGCATTACTCAATTTAAAAGTAATTAGTCAATACAAATTACAAACGGTGCCAGATATAATTCTGCCAAGTATATATCAGGGCTGGGCGTATTTGAAATGCTTGATGTATTTTAGGTATTTTAAATATTGAAATACTTTTCTGATATTGAATTCTACATCAGCGACTGATTTGCTTCTTCGCGAAATGTCTACCATCTCCGAATGTCATTCATTACAGTTTTTGTTACCGACTGAGTATTTCACTTCGCTTTAACGCCATGTGAAGTGTGACGTGGCACGTCACAATTTCCTCCCGCTGCCTGGCTCGGAGTCCCACCACTCACCTAGGGAATAAACAGGAATTAGGACAATAATTAAGTAGCGAATTTTACAATTGTTAACCCCCCTTCCCTGACTGACCTTCATCCCCTAACTCCCCGTCAGACCCTATACTCACTCAACGGAGGCCCGTCAGCCCTCCGACGCAACCACCGAAGACCCACCGAAGACCCAGCGCAGCCACCGCAGACCCATCGAAGCCACCGCAGACCCATCGAAGACACCGCGGACCCATCGCAGCCATCGCAGACCATCCAGGAGGGAAAGTAAACCCCTGCGAACCACTGATCGACCCCAACAACCTAGAAAGCCCAACAATTGAGACGCAGCCGGACCCTTCAAGCACTAACCTCAAAATCGAAGACCAGTCCGAAAATCCCAGTCCGACCTTGCCAGCCCTGGGGAAAATCCTGACGAGTCGGAGCCTCCTTTCCGACTCGTCCACCAACACCAAAGAACCCGGCGACACCCTCTCGGCTCGGATTGCCGAGTTTAAACCGACGAGGTGTGTCGTCGAGCAAAAACACTATTCGGCCGCGATCTGTCACAGGAGACACTTCGCCAACTCGCCGCATGGAACCGCCACCTCCCGACGCAAGGAACTGCTCGTCGATCGATGGGCAAATCGATGACGAGGGTGCGCGCGCCGAACGTCGCGACGAGTCTTCCGTCGCGACGAAATATTAGCACGGCCGCGCGGCCAATCCCGACGCCCACCAGCAGCCAGTCCCGGAACCCGCCAATCAGAGACCGACATCCCAACGCTAACTTGCGAGACCGACCCTAAGGTCGGAGAAGAAGCCGGAAGTAGCACGGCCGACATCACTTCGAGCCAAGGCGTGCGTTAGAGTAGGTGTGAAAAGACGAGAGTGCGAGAGTAGCGAGAGAGTGTGTGAAAAATCAGGACTTTACGACGACTCGGCTATTCCCCAATATCGAACGGACTCCTTCCCGGAGAGATACAGACCTTAAGCGACAACCCCGGAAACGATTTGGATTGTACAAGGAGCAAAAACGACCATAAGCGATACCCCAGGATACGAATTTGGAATTGTACGAGGAAATTTATACCGACCAGGAAAGACCGAGGAAAATATCGAGGAATATATCGGAGAAATTGTAACCGATATAAGTGAGAGGTTGAGTGAGTACTGAATAAGTTTCCCCGCCCGCCTACCCTGCACAATATTTCCCCCATCCCCCAGACATCCCCCGAAAAATCAACCCCAGCCCTGTTTAATAGTGTTAAGCCGTTTTTCTCTTTTTCTTTGCATTATAAGATTTTCATTGATCGTCGAATACCGGCCGCCACGTGCGCCGACCTTTTTTCCATTTCGAACACGTGCGCGTGAGTGGTGGTAGGAATCGAACATTCCCAGCGTGCGTTAATGATAATTTTTCCCCGACCCGAGACACATTTAGTGGGACGTTTAGCACCATTATTTCACTTTTTCATTATTATAATTTCAACATCGTTTTTTTTTTGTATGTGCCGAGGTAATTTGTTAAGAAGCCCTGGAACAGTGTCCACGGCCTGAGAAGTCTCATCCCCCTCCCCCCCCCCGTTCCTTGCTAGCCGCGTGCCGCGTAAATTTGCGGATTGTCTTTCTTTTTTTTTAAGAGTTACGGTGCTACGCCGAGAAAGTAGCTGGCGCCCAAAATCAACAAGTGACAATTCATTTTGAGATAACCATATTTCGAGTTTCATTATTTTTTTGAGTTTATTATATTTTCTTTTTGCTTGAGTTTCGATCTTAGTCGATCGAGGTTTTTTTGTGTAGAGTTTTCACCGGCCAGCCCCCCCTCCTTTTTCCGTGCGACCGACCCCAACCCCCTGCAGTCCCGATATTTATGATAAACCTAGTTTTTTTGTATAAGCTTTTCCAGTCAGTTATTACGATTATTATTTGACTATTCTGTTCCCCCTATTATTTTGTTTAATTCGATTGTTAAATTTGATTTACGCTGTTAAGCTCTTTTCTCATTTCCCTCCCCGATTATTATTGAAGAATATAATATTTTAGTTTTCTACACAAAACTTCGGACCGTTATTTCCCCCTTCCCTTCACCCCCGCTTACTCCCCAGATCGACCCAGCATTGGGAGACAACACGAAAGGTATCATCACAAATTTTGGCGCCCAACGTGGGGCCCTGTATTATCAGAAAAATTAAATTTTTTTTTAAATTTAGGACCCTCGAGGGCAGCGACCCTTTCGCTCCTCGAGTGGGGATTTCTCTGACGCTTATAAAGAGTGCTCACCTCGGCACAGAACAAACCCCCCCCCTTCTTTTGACCCCCTAAATTGAATTATTGTTTTTTTGTGTTGCCGCTGTTCGCTAATTACCACCACTCGCGAAATATATTGTTGGCAAGTAAGTACCGTCCCTCCGCCAAATCCCCTGACCCACATTTATTTTTGTAACCCTTTTTCTTGTGTACCCCCCCCCCCCCCCTTCGTCAGCCCTGCTATCGCGCCCCAGATTGAATTTTTTTTTGTTTTTCTTTTCCAATTCTTTTTTTTTCCCTTCTTCTCTCTTTTCCGCTAGACCCCCCCCGTTTATAAATGGACGACGTGACAACCGCCGGAGTGGCCACGGCCACTACCACCAGTGTCACCATGGCCGGGGCCCCGTCCGCCGGCCAGAGCCGAACGTCAACCCCCCCGCCCAACATGATAGCCCCCCCTGTTTCCAACGTCGATCCCGATATACAAAGGGAAGTTCAGAGAGTTCAAGCGCAGTTACGTCGCCTCCCCAACGTAATGGACCTCGTAAGGCTCTGTGATCACGCCGCGCTAAGTACGGCCGGGACCATGGAGGACCTGATAAACCGGTATTGGCGTTATGAAGTACGCCGCCGATTTAGGGGAGTTTCGGTTGACTGGGATCCTGCTGAGGACGAGCGCGGGATGGGATTCCCCGTCACGTTGGCATCCGCGTTGCGAGCCTCCGAATCGTTTGAGACGCTGCGTTCCTCGCTCGGCCTACAGGACATGGACGTCTCGCAGGCCCTGTCAGTCACCTTACCCCCTGCCGAGACCGACCCTTCCCGACAGCCCCTACCCACGGGTCAAACCATGGGGCAATACCGAGACCCTATTACCCTCGAACAAGGGGACGATTTAATATCCCACCGTGACGACCCCATCCCCCAGACCCCCCCATTACTCCCCACCCACGCCCCCACAGTGACCTTCGCACCCCGATTCATGGCTCCCCAAGCACTACCCCGACCGACACCAACCCGCATCCCCGCGCGAGCCCCATTACTCTCCATCCCTGCACCCCAACCCCAAGCCCCACCCCGCGCCCATGGCACCTTCAATATTCCCCCTCGTACGAACCCCCAACATAGCAGCACCCACCTACGACCGCCCCACGCCCTTCCCCAACGCCCCCATTCGTTCCAACCCGCAGCCCCCAGCTTCGTGACCCGGGACACCGCAGGCATCGACCATTTTCGTCGTTTCGGGCCCAAATTCGCGGGACGACGCATCGACGATGGAGAGGAGTACCTCCTCCGTCTGTACGAGTACTGTTCCAGCCGCTCGTACACGGAGGAGGAATTACTCCGGATGCTCCCGGAGTCATTCACCCACGAGGCCCTCATGTGGTATCGCGTAGTGCACGAGGAATGGACAACCTACGAGGAGTTCGTGTTCCATTTCCGGGCGCGATTCGGACACAGCGACCTACAGGAAAAGCTGCGTCGCGAAGTCGAGCTTCGAACCCAAGGTCCAGGAGAGCCCAGTGGGGAATACCTCACAAAGATGAGGACCTACTTCAACTTCCTTAGCCCGTCCCTCTCCCAAGAAGCCCAGCTAGACCTCTGCTACGAAAACCTACACCCCGACCTGGCAGTCCACCTAGATCGTTCCACCATTGCTACCTTTCTGGACTTCCAGTTACGGTGCCGCCGCATAGAGTCCATGTTGGAAAGGAAGCGGACATATAGACCCCCGCCAACCCCCGCCCAGTCAGTCCTTCCCTCAGCCGCCTTCAACCCCCAAGGCAGACAATATCTTGGCAAGGCAGCAGCCATAGAGTCCAACCAAGACCCCAGCCCTCTCCCCGTAACCCCCATCGCCCCAACCCCAGCCCAACCGAAGCCACAACCTCGCCCGACAGCCCCTAACCCCGCACCCCTCCTACAAGCCCTCCAAGCCAACCCGCCGCCCCTAATGTCCATCCAGGTCGAGAACCCCGCTCCAAACCCGGCACCCCAACCCAACCAGACAGCCCCCAGATACCAGTCAGCAACCGTTCGTTGCTACAACTGCCGACAACAGGGACACATCCACCGCCAATGCCTCCAGCCACGCGGGACATTTTGCCGAATCTGCGGCCTCCCCGGTTACGACACCAACACCTGTACGAGGTGCCGCCAGACCCGCGAGGGAAACCCCTCGGGGGGAGGACAGTAGATGCCTCCCCCAGGATCAAAAACCCCAAGACCCTGGAAATCCTAGACCAGGTAGACCGCGTTAGACCCCGACCGTCCCTACTATCCGCAACCCCCGACCGACCCGACACCCCAAGCCCAGATGACCGCCACTTCCTCGTCCTGAACATTTCTGGAACCCCAGTAGAAGCCTTAATTGATTCAGGAGCCACGCGCTCGTTCCTGGGAGTAACCCTGGCCAACTCCCTGGGAGTAACAATAAGACCCGCCACCGGAGGAGTACGCGTTGCCAACAACGCAATCGTTCCCGTGGTGGGAGATATCAGACTATACTTTGAAGTCGACGGAAAGATTTGGCCCCTTGATTTGCGCGTCGCACCCTTGGGATACGACGCGATTCTAGGGAGAGACTTTTGTAAGTTATTAGGCTTACAAATAGATCACCTGAACGACACGTGGCGTACTCCCACAGGAAATCCCCGAAAATTTGCCAGACCCGGCCATATTCCCATGGTTGTGGCAGCCCACCCCGAATTTGCAGGCTTGGTGGAAGTCACTAAGAAGACAGAGGACCAATTAAAGTGACTGTTGGACCGTCTAGTGAAACCCCCCATCCCTGGAGCCCTAAGCTGCACGACCATTGTCCACCATGCCATAGATGTCAGTGACCACCCCCCTATCCGCCAACGCCCACGAACAATATCCCCCTTCCTCTTACGGATCGCCCAAGCCGAAGTCGATAAGATGATCGGCGAACAGGTAATAGAACCCTCAGATAGCGGATGGCTCAGTAACCCCGTGATAGTCCCAAAGCCCAACGGAAAACACCGTTTCTGCATCGACTATCGTGACGTGAATAAAGTCACTCGCAAAGATGCCTACCCCCTACCCAACCTTGACCGGATATTGGACGGACTCCGCCGTGCCCACCATATCTCCAAGTTAGACCTGAGCCAGGCCTATTTCCAAGTCCCGCTAGACCCCAAAAGCCGCCCCATAACCGCCTTTGCCGTCCCTGGACGAGGACTTTTCCAATTTACCCGAATGCCCTTTGGACTGACGAACGCCCCCGCCACCTTCCAACGACTGATGGACAGATTGATAAGACCCGAATGGGAGCCACACGTTTTTGCATATCTGGACGACGTCATCATCGCCACAGAAACGGTCGAAGAACACTT
Source organism: Exephanes ischioxanthus (assembly GCA_958510785.1). Lineage (NCBI taxonomy): Eukaryota > Metazoa > Arthropoda > Insecta > Hymenoptera > Ichneumonidae > Exephanes > Exephanes ischioxanthus. The sequence goes on from OY294022.1 coordinate 1,893,500, forward strand.
TAAATACCTGACCCTTGTACTGACAGCCCTTAAGAACGCCGGACTCGAGATAAACCGAGAGAAGAGCTCCTTCTTCTGCCCCGAAATGAAATATTTGGGGTATGTAATCACTAAAGACGGACTGAAGACAGACCCCGACAAGATAGCCCCGATCCTGAAGTATCCAGCCCCTAAAACCCTCAAACAACTACGCCGTTTCCTCGGAATGATCGGTTGGTATGCCCGATTCCTCGGCGATATCTCCACCCACAAGATTCCCCTCGTGCGACTCCTGGAGAAGGACGCACAGTGGAAGTGGGGAGAGGAACAATCAACCGCATTCGAAGCCCTCCGGACAGCCCTGACCCAAGCCCCCGTATTAGCCCGTCCCGATTTTACCCAGCCATTCACCGTCCACACCGATGCCAGCGACCAAGCCATCGGAGCCGTCCTGACCCAAGAGTCCCAGGGCGAAGAACACCCCATAGTATTTTGCAGTCGAGTCCTATCCCAGGCCGAGCGAAAATACAGTGTGACCGAAAAGGAGTGTCTTGCCGTTTTGTGGGCCGCAAAGAAGTTGCGGCCGTACCTGGAAGGCACCTCTTTTCGGGTGATAACGGATCACAGCAGCTTGCGCTGGCTGCGGAATATTCGAGACCCTTCCGGAAGACTTGCGAGATGGGCATTAACCATGCAAGATCTCAACATGGATATTGTCCACCGCAAGGGAGCCCTAAATATAGTCCCCGATGCCCTGTCCCGAATGTTCGAAGGAACCCCGGAAGCCCTTGCCACCATAGGCGAAACGATAGACCCTTGGTACCTCGAGCAAATGAAAAATGTTAGCCAATTCCCCTCCAAATACCCCGATTGGAAGCTCGAGGATGGCCGACTATACCACCACCGACCCCACCCAGTGATAGACCCTACCCTGGTAGACCTGGATTCCTGGAAGCTAGTCCTGCCCTGTGATGCCCGACACAAAGCCATACAAGACGCCCACGACAACCCCCAATCCGGCCACTTAGGCATCGACAAGACCTACCACCGCCTGACCCAAGACTTCGCCTGGCCCGGAATTTTCCAGGACGTCGCTCAGTTCGTGCGACGGTGCCCGGTCTGTCAACTCAACAAGGTGCAGCAAACGGCACCTGTTGGGCTGATGCGAGAAAGGACGACCGAGGGCCCCTGGACCGTCGTAGCTGCCGACGTCATGGGACCTTTCCCCCCCAGTAAAAACAGAAACCGATACGTCGTAGTATTTCAGGACTTATTCACGAAATACATCGAAGCCCAACCCCTGAAAACCGCGACGGGACCCACCATAATGACAGCCCTAGAAAAACTGATCTTAAACCGTTGGGGCTGCCCCCGCTACCTCCTGACAGACAACGGTACGGAATTTGTCAACCGATACATGACGGCCCAACTCTCCCAATACGGCATACGACAGACCACAATCCCTCCCTACCATGCCCAAGCCAACCCAGTCGAACGAGTTAACCGCACCCTAAAGACCATGATTATTTCGTACATAGGCGACGACCACCAAACATGGGATGCCCATCTCCCCGAATTGTGTTTCGCCCTCAACACAGCTGTCCAAGCCTCCACCCAGATGACCCCCGCCTTCCTAAACTTCGGCCGAAACCCCCGCCCGGCCAAAAGCATCCGCAACGAGGCACCCCCCCCGACCATTGAAGACCGGACAGACCCGGCTGTGTGGAAAAACCGAATGACCCGACTGCCCCTAATCCATGACTGGGTCCACCGAAACCTATCCCTAGCCGCACGACGACAGGCCCGATACTATAATCGAGGTCGATCTGACCGGGAATACAACGTCGGAGATTTAGTACTCCGAAAGAACCGAGTTCTTTCGTCCGGCGCGCAGAATTTCGCCGCCAAGCTCGCCGCCAAATATCGCGGGCCATATGAGATCACGAATAAAGTGTCCCCCGTGGTCTACGAACTGAATATCCCCTCGAAGAACACGCGCCCAAAAGTACACATTAAAGATCTGAAGCCCTATTACCCTCCCCCAAATATCGCCGACATTCCCCCGCTAACTCCACCCCGACCCGCAGCCCCCCCCGTAACCGCCCCCGCTTATGAACACGCCATGACGCCCCAATCCCCATCATTTCAGAATGGAACGACTCCCGTGGAGGACCGGCAGACCCGGACGAGGCGGCCTACGGACGACCGAAGCCAAGAGGGAGAGTATCGGCTACCACCTCCCAGATATGGAGGACACCCCAGCGAGGATGACCTGGCCGACCATCAGCCGCCAACACCAGAGCCCGACCCAGCCGAAGCCACGACAAACCCACGTCGCCCCCGAGGTCGACCACGTGGGAGCACTAAGCGACCTCCAGCTCCCCCGGAACGCAGCTATCCACTGCGTTCTCGACAGCCCTAAGGGAGCCCCGCAAAAGAACACCCCAGCCAGTCCCCATCCCCTCGCTCACACGGGCGCAATCCCCAAATTCACCCTCACCATACCCCCAGGCCCCCTGTCCCACGCCCCCACTATACCCCGTCCCCCGAAACCCCAACAGCCCGCGCCAGTCACCCGAAAAACCGTGTCGATACCCCGACAGACCATCCCCGATAGACCCTCCCCTACCCCAAAACCCCAACCCCCCCCCCCGTGCAAAATCCCCAGGCACCGCCAAATTCCCTCCCTGATGTCCCTACACCCCGCAACCCCGACCCCCCAACCCCACACCCCCCCCCGAACCCCGACGTCCGTAAAGCCCAAACCCAAAGTACCCGCCCTGATGTCCCTACACCCCCCGACCCAGACCCCCCAACCCCACACCCCCCCCCGAACCCCGAAGTCCATAAAAACCAAGCCCGCAGTCCCCTCCCTGATGTCCCTTCGACTGACCCCCCCCGCCGACCCTGAACCCGAACCGTCCCACGTGACCTATTCGCCAAGATGTTGGAATTGTGGCGAATCAGGACACCGATCGCCCAAATGCCCAGCTCGCATAGAGAACCGCCCCAGACAGACCGCCCCGCTAAACCCCCCCCCCCCCCCTTCATTTTGATAGTCCCTTATAATGTATATTCGCCTTTCACCCCTTTCAATCTTTACTCCCACAGATTATAAAATAACTTTCATTTCCGTTCTTCTCCTTCTGACTCCCCAATCCCCAGTACTTGCCACCAAGAGGCCAAAGATGTTATTTTTAGTTCCACCTTTTTCTTTTTTTTTGTTATTATTTTGGGTCCACGATGACCAGTGTAAAATATTTTCGGTTCTCCAGAAGTCGCCTTTTGTTTTCTTTTGCAAACCCTCGCAAGCCAAAGAGGGTTAAGTTGTAAGTATTGTACAAGGAGAGAATAAGACTGGGAAAAAACGGTATTACCACTATAACAAGACTGCTTTTACCATTTATTACCCGCCAACCCCTTCCCCTTCTCCCGAGTTCCACCCCAGCCCCCAGTATGAATGTTGCTCAAGTTGTCGAGAGACGAACTTTCGGCAAGTGGGGGGGAGTTGTGACGTGGCACGTCACAATTTCCTCCCGCTGCCTGGCTCGGAGTCCCACCACTCACCTAGGGAATAAACAGGAATTAGGACAATAATTAAGTAGCGAATTTTACAATTGTTAACCCCCCTTCCCTGACTGACCTTCATCCCCTAACTCCCCGTCAGACCCTATACTCACTCAACGGAGGCCCGTCAGCCCTCCGACGCAACCACCGAAGACCCACCGAAGACCCAGCGCAGCCACCGCAGACCCATCGAAGCCACCGCAGACCCATCGAAGACACCGCGGACCCATCGCAGCCATCGCAGACCATCCAGGAGGGAAAGTAAACCCCTGCGAACCACTGATCGACCCCAACAACCTAGAAAGCCCAACAATTGAGACGCAGCCGGACCCTTCAAGCACTAACCTCAAAATCGAAGACCAGTCCGAAAATCCCAGTCCGACCTTGCCAGCCCTGGGGAAAATCCTGACGAGTCGGAGCCTCCTTTCCGACTCGTCCACCAACACCAAAGAACCCGGCGACACCCTCTCGGCTCGGATTGCCGAGTTTAAACCGACGAGGTGTGTCGTCGAGCAAAAACACTATTCGGCCGCGATCTGTCACAGGAGACACTTCGCCAACTCGCCGCATGGAACCGCCACCTCCCGACGCAAGGAACTGCTCGTCGATCGATGGGCAAATCGATGACGAGGGTGCGCGCGCCGAACGTCGCGACGAGTCTTCCGTCGCGACGAAATATTAGCACGGCCGCGCGGCCAATCCCGACGCCCACCAGCAGCCAGTCCCGGAACCCGCCAATCAGAGACCGACATCCCAACGCTAACTTGCGAGACCGACCCTAAGGTCGGAGAAGAAGCCGGAAGTAGCACGGCCGACATCACTTCGAGCCAAGGCGTGCGTTAGAGTAGGTGTGAAAAGACGAGAGTGCGAGAGTAGCGAGAGAGTGTGTGAAAAATCAGGACTTTACGACGACTCGGCTATTCCCCAATATCGAACGGACTCCTTCCCGGAGAGATACAGACCTTAAGCGACAACCCCGGAAACGATTTGGATTGTACAAGGAGCAAAAACGACCATAAGCGATACCCCAGGATACGAATTTGGAATTGTACGAGGAAATTTATACCGACCAGGAAAGACCGAGGAAAATATCGAGGAATATATCGGAGAAATTGTAACCGATATAAGTGAGAGGTTGAGTGAGTACTGAATAAGTTTCCCCGCCCGCCTACCCTGCACAATATTTCCCCCATCCCCCAGACATCCCCCGAAAAATCAACCCCAGCCCTGTTTAATAGTGTTAAGCCGTTTTTCTCTTTTTCTTTGCATTATAAGATTTTCATTGATCGTCGAATACCGGCCGCCACGTGCGCCGACCTTTTTTCCATTTCGAACACGTGCGCGTGAGTGGTGGTAGGAATCGAACATTCCCAGCGTGCGTTAATGATAATTTTTCCCCGACCCGAGACACATTTAGTGGGACGTTTAGCACCATTATTTCACTTTTTCATTATTATAATTTCAACATCGTTTTTTTTTTGTATGTGCCGAGGTAATTTGTTAAGAAGCCCTGGAACAGTGTCCACGGCCTGAGAAGTCTCATCCCCCTCCCCCCCCCCCCCCGTTCCTTGCTAGCCGCGTGCCGCGTAAATTTGCGGATTGTCTTTCTTTTTTTTTAAGAGTTACGGTGCTACGCCGAGAAAGTAGCTGGCGCCCAAAATCAACAAGTGACAATTCATTTTGAGATAACCATATTTCGAGTTTCATTATTTTTTTGAGTTTATTATATTTTCTTTTTGCTTGAGTTTCGATCTTAGTCGATCGAGGTTTTTTTGTGTAGAGTTTTCACCGGCCAGCCCCCCCTCCTTTTTCCGTGCGACCGACCCCAACCCCCTGCAGTCCCGATATTTATGATAAACCTAGTTTTTTTGTATAAGCTTTTCCAGTCAGTTATTACGATTATTATTTGACTATTCCGTTCCCCCTATTATTTTGTTTAATTCGATTGTTAAATTTGATTTACGCTGTTAAGCTCTTTTCTCATTTCCCTCCCCGATTATTATTGAAGAATATAATATTTTAGTTTTCTACACAAAACTTCGGACCGTTATTTCCCCCTTCCCTTCACCCCCGCTTACTCCCCAGATCGACCCAGCATTGGGAGACAACACGAAAGGTATCATCACAGAAGAAACACCTTCCCGTGCTTTCCCTCTCACTCTACTCCAAACGCCAATAACGGGATCTCTCTTGCTTTCGTGGCGCGGTCACGTGACTTTCACTTGGCGTTAAGGTAATTTGATGTAGGCTGCAATCGTCGTTCACAAAAAATGTAATAAATAGCATTGCGCTGATACTATAAGTGAAAATTCGTCTTTCAAAAAGTTGAAATCGCATCTACATGCGATTTCGTGAATTACGGAAAAAATATCGAATATATTATTTTTAGTTGGATAGAGCTCAAGTTGGGGAGTGCCCCATGTGATGACGCTGTCGTCGCTTTGTTATCCGTAGAGTAGGCTTAAGAGGAAGTAAAATATCGCGGTCGGTAATAAAAACTGTAATGAACTTTTCTTAAGGGTGCTAATTTCTTTAAGGAAAATCAAATTCGAGCCCGATGCACACGGTAATTTCGCATCCGGCCCGAATTCATTTTTTTCTCAAAAAAATTAGCACCGTTGAATAAAGTTCATTTGAAAATTGCAACTATCTCTCTCACACTCATGGCCCCGTCAAGCGACTTTCACTTCCCCTTAAGTTCTTTCACTAGACGAGTCAAGGTGCAAACGTATGTGAGCCGCGGTCAGGAAAAATAGTTTCAACGACTGCCGTAGCGCTACCGTAGCACGCGACCGACCACATTAGAGTGCGTTTTAGAATACGACAATTAAATTTCAACGACTGCCGTAGCGCTACCATAGCGCGTGATCGACCACATTCGAGTGCTTTTTAGAATACGGCAATTAAATTTAAAGTGTGCAAGTTAACTGAATGGCTCATGCATTGACGGTACGTACAAATTACATTCTGTAAACATATATTAGATAGCGATTTGCGCATAAAACATTGTAGCGTCACTTGTATTACCAGTTATTCTATCTTTTCTTCATAGTTGTATTTTCAAGACGGATCGGTTTATATTCGTAAATACATCATCATAGCTTTTAATCGAATAGCTTCAATATTGGTATTGCTCGTCTCGATAAATCCAGTTTAAACATAGGTCCGGTTTAACGTAAGCAAGCAAGTAAATAAAATTAAAAAATCTTTTAACCTACATAAACTCCATTAACAATTTTGCATGCTGCGTGTATAGGTACCTAGTTAGCCCTCAGGGCTATGAAACATGACAATAATTTGAGGGTGCATAACACATACATTCCCAACCAAAAGTTAAATACGACAAAAATTTCGGTACTTCGCGACAGGCCAAAAATCTAAAAAAAAAATCAGCCATATTAATTACGTCAAGACCTTAGATTTTGCATAATAATAATGCTAAAAAGTTATTAAAGTTATTGATTAGAAAAATTAAGTGTTTAAAAAAAATCAGGCTTTTTATTTTCTTATTTAAAATGAATTCCTTGATTTTTTAAAAATTCATATAAATTCTTCAAATTTTTTTTTTTCGAAAATTGAAAAATCGATGCAGAGGCCTGAATTTTGGATATATTTCAGTATCATGATTCTACAGTACACACGAAAAGTTTTGAGACGACGGCGCCAACCGATCCGCAGTTATGGCCTCAACAAAATTTCAAATCCGGAAAATTCAAAAATGATAGAAAATTCTGAAAAAATGACTATAGGTTTTAGAAAATCATGCAAAATTAATGTTGGTACCTTTAATACAATTAATTTTTTTCAGATTTTTATACCATTAGGAAGCATTCAAAGTCTCACTAAATTTCACTTTTTGCTGGAAATGTACATGTGAAGCATCCGAAAGCACGCGACAGATGCAAACGTGCTAGTACTAGTAATGTATAATATATTTCTGTGTTTTGTAAATAATCCGTGTCAGCATGTGGGATGTGATCGTAGCACATGCTCGATACCAGCAATAACGGGATTGTTTATTGGATGATGTACATAAATAAGAAAAAATTAATTTGTTTCATCGTTTTGCGACAATCTATAGTCTACTTTGAAATCAGATGACCAACGATACAAATTTTGAATTGAATCTCAGTACACTACATTTTTAGTGTGTTTTCATTTTTCTCACTTTTGTGTGCATAAGTATACCTTATTTAAGGATGCTTTACTCGTATAGTCCCGCTTAAAATCTTGATTCGGTACAAATTTCAATATTTCATGATACGGTCAAAACTTAAAAAAATAATCATATTAAATATGTCGAAAACATTGATAGTGTATAATAATACAACCAAAAAGTTATCAACAATTTTTTTTTACTTTCATAAATGTTTAAAAATAATTATTAGGGAACTTTGTTTTCATTTGAACTTAATTTGTTAACGTTTTTTAAATCATATGAATTTGTTAGAATTTTTTGTGTTGTATATTTTTTTTGTATTTTTGAAAAATGAATGGAAATATATGAACTTTAAATATGTTTGATCGCAAGATTCTACAGTATGAATGAACATTCAAATTCTTTGAGCTTCGCGGATGGGTTACCGCATAAGCGGCAGCAGTTTTCGGAGGACTCGCTTGCAGAAAAAGAGGATATAATCCAGGCATGCGACAGATGTCACATAATGGACTTGGATGCAATAACAGATGGTGAACATTTTTTTCGCCACTTTCACAAAACCTTTATATTTTAGAACTTATTTTACGCCACGATGAGAGCTTTTTGCATGGTTTTTATATATGTAGTCATCTACAGTCAGTTTTTTAACATAAATAAATTTATTTTACTTATTTACATAATTCTCAAGTATCGCAATACTAAACCAACTTTTTCTAAGAAATAATGTAATTTGGTTAACTTTCATAGAAATCGTCCGATTTTTGTAATAACCAATCAGTAGTACGACAACACGATATCAATAATAATGTTGAATATTCGATATCGTACGACATGTATTCTGTTGGATTAGATAACGCGAATGGCTTCCTCATTGAAGGATTTTCAAATGGCTTCACAATCATAATCATTTTTATATCTTTTAGGCGACACGTCGGAGAGAAAATTCTCGATATGTTTCCGTATAAACGACGAGCCTGCAATCCAGTTGAGTAATCTCGACACGTGCACCTACGTGAAATTAAAACGTATGTATAAATACTTATATATACGCTTAATTAACCGTTGACAAAAATTAGCAAGCACCCGGTTTATCTGCGAAATGTTTATACAGATTTTTTATACAGAAACGCATAATCTGTAAACTGAATAATTAAGCTTCATATGTATGTGAGTTTTATGTAATGAACGTTGATTTATAGGAAATGATAGGTTCGCCGAGGCGTATATGAAGCAACTAATTTCAGACGGGAGGATACGAATTGCGGACGACAAAATCGAAGCTATGTGGAGATCATTCGATAGAATCGAATTGTAAGTAAACCAACACTCTATTATGCCTAATAGAAGTATTAACTGTTGCACAACGTTATTAATATATTAAAATCACTACATTAAGCATTGTTTTCGTTGAATACCCAGTGAGCCAATTAAGCTCTCGGCGGCTGAGGATCCCACAAACGATGGTGAGTTTCAGCCAATGAGTCCAGTAATTCCATAGTTATTTTTATACAAATATTGCGTTGTCATAGAGGAAGTTTTCGTAAAAATGTTGCAATTTTCGAGACTTTCATGAAAACGTGTTCAGGATCTTCCAAAACATTCAAAAATCGCACGAACAAACACACGTGACGTTACAATGGTTTCGATATTCATCATGAGTAAAATAATTATGAAGATAATGCATTACAACTCGGTTTCGAATGAATTAGACGATCGGGAAATTTCATCAACACAAGATGAAGAAATCCAAGGGAACCCAGTCCGGACTGAAGAAGTTAGACTACCTACGACGGAAGATAATAGAGGAGGTCTTGCGCTCATCGGAATCGCGGAACAGTTAGCCAGGAGGAGGACGACCCGGAGACAGCAGAGTTAAAGCGTGAATGCCATAGACATCCTCGACTAGATGGGAAGTTTTTTTCCGTCGATTATGCCGAATCAAAGTTGGATGGTGCTATTGTAGCAAAATGCCAACTGTGTCAAAGCGAAAAAAACATACGTGGAACGCTCAAAGTACTGTCGAATTTTAGTACCCACGTAAAAGTGAGTTATCGTCATTTTTATTTTTTGGAACATGATATTAAACGAATACGTATTTCCGAGGAATTAAATATTGATATAGTTAATAATATAACGGTGTAACGTATAGAATGACACTCTTGGTTTACGATATTGTCTAGTCGCGATTATCATCTATATGAGGAATTTCCTACCATTTCGACCTGGGCCTGGAACTAACTCAAAAACACTCCGATTTATAATTACATTTTTTTTAAATGGTTATAATTATTTATTACACAATTATTCCCAGTTTTTTATTTTTAAAAACTGGAAAAATCTGAAAAAAATTCCAAAAATACGATGTTGCATCTAAAAATGATTAAGCGATCACAAATAATCGATTTATTTTTTTTTCCAATGTTTTTTTACTTTTTTTCGAAAAACGTTTGAAAAAAATAGGTGACGCCGACGCACTGCGGCTCAAATCTTAAATTTTTACATATATGACCCAATTTTTTAAGATTTTTAGATTGTGTCAAAAAATAAATAAGTTAATTTTTTTAATCATAAATAATTATAAGCAAATTAAAAAATCTGAGTGCTTTTGAGAGTTAGTTCAGTTACATAAAAAATCGCGGGCCCAATCCAAGATATGAAGAGTTAGACCTCGGTCGAAATGGTGGGGAATCCCTCACATACAGAAGATGGTTTTATAAAGACAGCCCTCGTTTTTTATTTTACCCATCACATACATCGTAACTGGGACTGGAAATACCAATATCTGTGATATCTTATTGATTTACTGATCAATAAGAGATACTCGTTCGACAAACATTGGTCCCAGGACACCGTGCAAGTAAGGCTTTGCACGTCGTTTGGTACGATTATATACCCATGTTTATTCCGTATCATCCATCATTCTTCGTGAAAAATAATTGGACTAGTTTCATTACGTATTCTCGATCGCTAAATGATTGTTCGATACCATTAATCAAATTATATGTCTTCTTAATTGCCTTGTAGCGAAAACATTCGGAACAGTTTGGTGAATACGAAGAATATCGTAAAGCCAAACGGTCTAAGCTTGATGCAGACGAAGCACAAGGAAGGCGCTTCACCTGCAAATTTTCCCAATCACGCTTCGAAGAAAACGTTACGAATTACGTGTTAGAAAGTATGGCCCCTCTAAGGACTGTTGACATGCCTTCGTTTCGGAAAATATTCGACGGTATGGTCTACATTTTTCAATTGCATAGTGATAGTGATACTATTTGAATGCCGTTACAGTTTCGAAATCAATCCTCGTAAAATGTGGGATAATCTTGATGTGTTTTTGAATGTGTAGGAATGTTGATGTGTAATCACCACATAAGTGTTGATTACACAGTAGTAGTCGTAGTAGTAGTTGCGTAGTAGAAACTACTTTAAAATATCGTGAAAGGTATTTTTAATTGTCTCTTTCAACGAGTCCAAATTCTCCACAGACCTTGAAATAAAATCGCGCGGGGTGCAGCTTAACCATTTATCGAGACGCTCACTTGGTAGACGAATCACGAGTAACTTTCAGGAGAGGATGGCTTCAATTCAAAAAGATATTGACAAACATGCTGAATTCGTGTGTACGACCGCAGACGTATGGAGCAACAAATCTAGACGGTTTATGGGAGTCACTGCACACTGGGTTCGTAAATAATAACTTTTTGCTCGTTTTGTTTACACCTGTTAAAAAATATGAAATCTCTATGCTTTTACTATTTCTGATCATAGATTGACTCAAAGACTTTGCAGCGTAGATCCGTGGCTCTAGCCTGTCGGCGTTTCACGGGCACACATTCGTATGATCGTATCGCTAATATGCTAATCGAAATTCACTTATCGTTCAATCTCGATGCAGAAAAAGTACTGGCTGTCGTGACCGATAACGGGTCCAATTTTGTAAAAGCCTTTCAAAAGTTCGGGATTGACATGTCGATTGATTTTTTTTACGGTAAGGAATAAATTACTTAGGATATTTACTGTTATTACACTGTTTACTGTTACAGTATTTTTTTATATAGTATTTAAAATACTGTTACAGAATTTTACATTCTAGACGAATAATTTTAATGATTTTTTAACCACTCCTCGCTACTACAGAGCGATTTTTTAAACTATCTAGGACTGTAGTTGCTGATTAGAGTTATACCTTATATATCTTGGTAGATATTTATAAAAAAAGATTGTTATGGCCCGATTTGAAAAATTGTTATTGATAAACACTTATTTCTACTTACTTTGATTTGATCAAAATTTAGTTGGACTTCCGATCGATCGTAGAACGACCAATGGCGATGAACATGAGGATTCAGCGAGTGACTTCGAGGGAGGTTGGAACACCGAAGAAACCGTCATGTACGAAAATATGCCTGACGATGCTCAACAGAGCTTGGAGTTACCAAAGCACTTTCGGTGCGCCAGCCATACACTTAATTTGATAGCAACGCAGGACGCGTTGAGAGCAATTAAGAATTCCGAATCACTCGCAGAAACACATGCCGAAGTCATGGACAAGTGTACAGAGCTATGGCGAATCACACGCTCACCAAAAAAATACGAACGGTTGAAAGAGACACTTGGCATTGCTCTACTCAAGCCCGTTGCCGTGCGCTGGAACTCTTTGTTTGACGCCTTAAATCAATTGATTTCCCTCAAAGATGATCTTCCTCAGGCAGTCGAGTCAATCGGGGTACAAAATGGTTTGAAGGAGAAGGACTTCAAGTACATTGAGAATTATCTGCAATGTCTACGTCCAATTGCAGAAGCTGTTGACAAACTGCAAGGAGAAGACCTCTGCCACTACGGATATCTTTTACCTACTCTTCTCACGACCGAACGAAAGTTGAAAGGGCTAGCACAAAAAGATACCTTACAATCTCATCTACCTCTTATACAGAGTTTGATAAACGGTTTGGAAACCCGATTCAAAAACTTCTTTTCGGTCGAGAAGGAAGGCGAATTAGCTGCCGTCGCTGCGATAACGCATCCGCGTTTCAAGGGTCAATGGTTGGGTTGTTTCTCTGACGATGTTCAAGAGAAAATACGTATAATCGTTATTCGTGCCGCTGAAAAAGAGCTTCATGCTGACGACGTCCTCTCGCCACACGAACAATACGTCGAGGAAGCCAGTGACTTCTTCGATTTTGGTCCCAGGACGAGTGGGTTCGGAAGAACAAGCACTTGTGTCCGCAACGAAGACCCGGAGATACAGATCATTCGCTATACGAAAGAGTGCTCCACGGATATCGCCGTATTAGACAATTATCCATTGATCCGGAAAATGTTTATTCGCTACAATACTCCATTGCCGTCTTCTGCACCCGTTGAGCGTCTCTTTTCCTTCGCTACAATGATGGATTTGCCAAAATATAATCGACTTTCGGACACTAATTTTGAACGACGTGTACTCTCAGTGGTCAACGCAAAGTACGAAAAAACGCGAATTAAACACAAATAATATAGTTATTGAGTTATGTTAATAACTTAACTTAACGTGAGACTCGGAAAGTATTAAAAATTAAAAAAAAATTTCACACAAAATCGAAAACTTCACAAGCAAACTGTGAAATTTTTGCCGGGTCATGTAAATATTCGAATATAAGGAATATATGTAAATATTTAGAAAATATAAAATGATCACAAAAATTCGATTTTTTATATTTTTTAATGCGTTTCCTACTATTTTATAATCGTAATCAAAGTTTTTTTTAGTTGTCCCTTGTACCAGTCCGATTAATTGGTCGGACAAATTGAACAAACTTAATGATATTACAACTTTAATTACTTTGAAATTAAAAGTATGTGAAACTATCACGCGGATAAAGGGTATTTTCTGAGCAGTACTTATAGTGACGCGGAAGACTAAGAATGAGTTTAACAGCACGTTAATATTTTACATATTTTGAACAATGGTGGCTAAATTCAAATGAATAACTATAGGTATAAGTAAACGAAATTCAAATACAATTCAATGGAATTCCATTGCATCTACTGAATCTAAATGTAATGAAATTAACTTCAATTACAATTACAATTACTGAATGTAATTTGAATGGAGAAAAAATTCATTGCAATTACCGAGTGTAATTTTAATGGCACGAATTTCCATTACAATTACCGAATGTAATTTTAATGGATGAATTTCCATTACAATTGCTGAATGTAATTTTTATGGGATGAATTCCCATTACAATTGCTGAATCTAATTTTAATGGAGAAAAAATCCATTGCAATTACCGAATGTAATTTTAATGGGATGAATTTCCATTCCAATTACTGAATGTAATTTTTATGCAATTGAATTTCATTACAATTACTATCAGTAATTGTAATTATTTGAGTCACATTAGAAATTATTCCCCGTAATTTTAATTAGCTTGAAAACCAATACAAATCGTTTTCAGTAATTTGTAATTTGTAATTTTAATTGCAAATTTTGCCCAACACTGTTTGTGACGCCACGCTGAAAACGTGATCTGTCACAGACCCGACGACAGTGTGCCAGGCCTGCGCCGAGACCGACACCCTGACCTGACCCTGACCTGACACTCATCCTGGGCCTGAATTCCATTGATATCATCCATAATTTGCTCAACACTTTTCTCCAGTCTCGCAACATCTTCCGACCTTTCAGCATGCTGAGGTACCTCCACATCAGCACTTGGGGGCGGATGAACAACGTCGGAAGGCGGGGGGCGAATAACATCCTCAGAAACCGGGGACGTGACCTTCTTTCTTTTTTTTTAGCAGCACGCACCGATGGAAGGCTCAACAAATCAGCATAGAGCTTCTCCCTGGGATTCGGGTTACGGTTGCGGGTTGACACCGCATCCGCAAATCAACCGAGGGAAATATCGGGAACCTGATTCACAATTTGCAAATTTTCTCTAGAAAGAAAGTCGTGATTTCCACTGCAGTTAACGCAACGCAATTCGTCAGATTGACACTGCAACACGTTATGACGACCGGCACACTTGCTACAAGTAAGGTGACCCTTGCACTGGTTGCGGAAGTGATTAAAACGCAAACACTGAAAGCAGCGTTTAACCCTATCGACAAACGGGTCAACGGGGAAGCGCATCTTAAAAATCTTTACCGACTGAGGGATTTGCTGGCCACTACAATAAAGGACGACTGATCTAGTCAGTATTACCAACTGATCTCTCCTACTCCGTGTTGTCAATTTCTCTATCCGACCGATAGTAACCGGTGAAGCCAAGCCAGAACGGATCTGTTCGACCGAAAGATCTACATTAACCCCTCGAATAATCCGTTTGCGCATAATCTTAAACGAAGGAATAAACGCCTTACATTTTTTAGCTTCCGCGAACTTACTATCAAGAAATTTATTAGCAGACGCCGCAACGCTAAAATCAACCACCAACTTATTAAAGCCAATCTTTTTAACATCCTGAATATTCCTAAATCTCTGACACAGCTTCATGCCGGTAACCAGAGGAGGCATCTGGCCCACCTCTTTGCCGGCAACCGCTCCCTGAATATGGACAGTATAGGGACCCAAATGAGTGGCATTATATCTGTTCGACTTCAGATCAAATATCACACGCGTTTCGCGAGCAGAGAGAGCAGGCATGTCCGACAATACAGGAACCACCGCAATACTCGAAGCAGAAAAACCGTCCTCTAAAACAAAGCCGGGCTCACCGACTGTTTGCGTGACACTCGTGTAACGGCCGCAGCCTCATAATTTCATTCCTTTAACTTCGAATATTTATTCGAGCGTATCGATACGGAGTTTCCGTTCGATACGCTCTTCAAAGAAGCCCTTAAGGCTATCGCGCATCCGGACCGCCGCGAGCGGCCACTTATCGAATAGACTAAACATCCTTCGACTCTTTATTCCTTTGTAACAGCGAGCGCGAAGCCCTCAGCTTCACGCCCGCTTCAGTTAGTTCAGCTCCGACCGACACCGCGAACGGTACTCTCCGAATTATACACTCTCCGATTAATAAAGACTAGCATTTTCCACATCATCTTCGAGACTTGGTTTATCCCACGCAGTGCCTGACCCATCGACCATCCGTTACATTTGGTGTCAGAAGTGCCGGAACGGGGTAAACACGCCTACATTTAAAAAAAAAAAAAATTAAAGTTTTTAACATTTTATTTTTTAAAAAATCTGACACCCGTGAACATCCGTTACATTTGGTATCAGAGTGGGCGTTCCACATAAACACGCCTGCATAAAAAAAAAAATTCACTTTTTTCAAAAATTTCACCCAGACGCGACAACCGTGCTCGAACCGCGCTCGCACGAATAAACAAAACCAACAGTGAAAAACAGTGAAACAAAAACACAACGAACAGTGAAAAAACCCTAAATAGTGAACGCTTAAACAACAGTGAAAACAAAAAAAAGAGACAAAAAATGAAAAAAAGAGAAGGGAAGAAACAATATAGTGACAAGGTACTCTATAAATAATAGCCTAGATATTGAACGCATAAATAAACGTTTTCTTAATAATATATACATTTAATAATAATAATTTAAAAAAAACAATAGTGAGTGTCGAGTGAGAGTGCACGGAGCGTGCGGAGCGAACGAGCGAGCGACATCGGATTTACCGACCGCCGAAAGTTCTCGCGCAGTGGTAGCCGCCAACGTTACCACCGGCGAGCCGTCATCGACCGCGGCATCGATCCGCCACGGCCGTGATTCGCCGCACCGACGCGACCCGCCCTGCCGTCCGACGCACCATCCGCCACCGAAAAATTTCGAATAAATAGAAGGAAGGAAGGACGAAACAAGAAGTAATAATAATAATAATAATCCGAAGATTAAATCCATGCTATCAGCGTTTCTCATCAGTGTGGTAATGTAAGTACCAACTTATATATATAATTTATTCTGTTAAAAAAAAGCGTAGCAAAATTTTTTTACAAAAAATAAAAAATAAAAACAATATATAATACTTCTTCTCAAAAAGAGAATTAGTATCCCGCGGGAAACGAGCGCCGACAGCTGACGCGACGCGTGTCAGTGGCGTACGACCGTCGAAAGCATGCGACATACACACATGCAATAAACTCATAACAATTTCCCTATTCCTTTTAATAATAATAATTTAAAAAAAGAGGTCATAATATAATTTAAAAAATAAGTGTTTTCTGTCAACGCGCCTCACACCAGACGGCAGCGAATATATATATATACATATAAAAAAATAAATAACTCCGTTTCTTATATAAATAAAATAAATAATTTTTCTTTTTTACTTTCAAATTTTTTTTCTCTGTCCTTTATAGTTATACAACAGAATTTTTACACGCAAATAATAATAAATTAATTAAATTCATTTCTCTTCTTTTTCAAAATCAATAATAATAATACAACTCGAACGAACAAAAACTGGAAACAAATAAACAATTAACTTCTTCAGTCCATTCTGTTCAATTAGTTCCAATAAAGTAAAAATATATATATATACAAAAAAAAGCAACAAAATCCAGAATGCAAAATATTATTTCATGTTTTTCTTGCGATTTTCAAAAAAAAAAAAAAAAAACACTGATAACGTTTAGCTATTATTAATAAAAAAAGAGGAAAAGAAACAACAATTACTAATAATAATTCAGTTATTTTTAACTATATATAAATATATATAGTTAAAATAATTTTTTGGTTTTTCATAAAAATACATAATACACTCTCTCACAAAGCTATAACAAAAAGAGAGAGTCTACCCACAACAAAAACTGCTAATTACAAAATATACAACAATAAATCATTTTCATTTAGTCAACATTTTCCCTTTCGACTTTACAAAAACAGGTTACATACCCGCAAAAAAAAAAACAATATAAACAAAAAAAAAGAAACCATAAAAAGAAAACTGGAAATACCAAAATTTACACGGTTCTTACAAACAAATAGATAGTTATAACCACGAATAAGCACTCTATTCGCATTCTGTATACACATAATTAGTCATAAGTAGCCAAAAGGGAAAATACTTTTCCCCTTTTTCAGGTTATTAAAAATAGGTAAAAATAGATCCGCCAATAAAACCCCCCGCGCTGGGCGAACAAATAAAGCAAATAGCTTCTATCGCCTAACACTGGCCGAGAGATCGCCGTCACCGGCACACAACACAATGCCGAACAGCTCGATAACTCTGCGCGATGTGCAGAATCTTATACCGAGCTTCAATGGCAAAAATGTGCCACTCAACGATTTTATACGCGCTTGCAATAAAGCTGCGAAAATCTTACCCGAATATGACCAGATGCAGCTCCTGGAAATTATACAGCTCAAGCTGTCAGGAGTTGCCGCCGATATAGCTGATAGCAAAAACTATGCCACATTAGAGCCACTCCTGAGAGATCTCAGAAATGCGCTCGAAAAACCGGTCGAATTATCAGATCTCGAATTAGAATTAAAATCAAATTCACAAAATTATAACGAGTCGGTACTCGATTGCGCGACTCGGACGCGAAAAATCGCGACTAGAATCGAAAGCAGACTAGAAGAAGTCTATCGAGCGGAAAATCAGCAGCAGTATCTGCAAAACCGTACCGACGAAGTTCGACGAACCGTCATAAAAGCTTTTATTCGCGGTCTTTTCGATCAAATTGCGAATATTATTATGCAAAAAGATTTTTTAACCCTCGACAGCGCAGTCGACGAAGCGCTAAACATCGAAAACAAACTCGTCCGTAGACAAAACGTACACCAGGGACGAAAACGCGATAAATCGGAAACTAGGGACAAAAGCCCGGAAAAAGCGAAAGTTCGGTTCACGCAACTAACCGACAACAACGGACTAAAACTTTGCGAAGACCACCGCGAAAACCCTACGCATTCAACATCAGAATGCTACTCCGTGCAACAACTACGCGAAAACACGAATACACGCATCAACAGCCGCCAATACCGTAACAACTCACCGGGAAATTTCCGAAACAGTTCTCGCGGAAATTTCCAGAACAATACTCGTGGCGGTTACCAAAACAACTCACGCGGTAATTATCAAAATAATCCGCCCAGCTACTATCAAAACGGACCACCCGGGAATTATCAAAATAATTCACGCGGGGGTTTCCGTAACAATTCACGCGGAAACTATCAAAACTATTCACGCGGAAACTATCAAAACAATTCACGCGGAAACTATCAAAACAATTCACGCGGAAACTATCAAAACAATTCCCGCGGAAAGTACCACAACAATCCGCGAAATAACTATCGAGACAATTCACGCGAAAACTATCGTGATAGCTCGGGCGATTATCAGAGTAATCCACAACAAAGCAATTCGTGGGATTACAATTACCAAAATAACCCACAACAAAACAACTCGTGGGACCGTAATTACTAAAATAACCCACAACAAAACAACTCGTGGGACCGTAATTACCAAAATATCCCACAAGAAAGCAATCCGCGCGATCAAAACAACCGAGACAATTCGCGAGAGCGTAATTATCGTGATAACTCACGCGACCGAGATAATCGGGACAATTGGCGCGACCGAAATAGTCGAGATAACTCGCGAGACAGGCAGAACCCGAACAACGGTCGAAACTCGCGAAAATCAGACCATCAGTCGAGCCTGGATGCAGCGTAGATCGAACAAATTGTCGAGCGCGTACTTAAAAAAAACGGGAGATCCGCCTCTCGCGACAGCGCGACGGGAGGCAGGACACCAGAGCGCTCGTCCAACCCGAACTAAGTAAAGACGCAAAAGTTGCGCACACCGAGCCCGAACTTCTAAAACACGTAGGACAGTGATGCCAGATCGGTGGGAAATTTCCCTCGGAGGGAATTTTGACCGCCCACTCTGACGCCCGAGGGGAAAAAAATTCCCGCACATAAGCCCCGCCCACTGCTTGCCTGCCGTGCCTGCGCATGCGCACTGTGCTTTCCGTGCCTTCCATATATAAAACAAATAAAGAAATTTCCTCTGTGCTGTGCCCGCACAATAAAAAATTGAACAAATATTTTTAAAAAATTACTCGTTTAATTTTTTTAATTGTTCGGGTACAGTATTAAAAAAAAATTGCTCTTAAAAAAAAAAAAAAAAAAAAAAAAACAAAGGCCTACCTGGGTTCGAACTAACATCCTTGCGATTATGAGACTAGAGCTCTGAGACTGCGCTACCGCTGTGACGTACGGGCGTTCGATACGTCGAAAATAACCAGGTCGCGGGAAGCGCGACGAGTTTATATTTATTTATTCGGGATGGTTCCCGGTTCGTCCTTTACAGGACGTTTCCCGTTTATTCGCGCTGGTCGCCAAATAAATCACGCGGTACTTTTGTTAACTCGAATTTCAATTATTAGAAAAAGGTATCGAGTTACAATTGACAAGGTTTGGCCGGCAAGCACTCACTCTACAATCGCACACACAGACTCACACTCTTACTTACTATGTTCCCTTAACTGCTACGTGTGTTGAGGGTCTGTTTTTCTCCACCCTCCTTCTCGACACTGCTTCACACTCCTTCTCTCTCTCTCTCTCACTCCACCCTTCTCTCGTACCGTGTCCACACTCTTAAAACTACACGACAGGATTGTTCGTGGCGTTATTGAAAACAACTATGATCTAGCACGATCAGGCTCACCACCGCGGGATGCAACACGCTTTAGGCTCCTCTCGGCCCTCGCGACTTTATCGCGTTCTAATAGACCGGGGTGTTCCCTCGAGATTTACTTTACTTTGCGGGTGCTAATCGAGGAGTTTCTCCGAAGAACAAGCTCGCGCTTTCAGTATCTAAACGGGACTGATTTCCCCGGCTCGTGCATCCGTCGATCTCTCGACCGTCGGATGTCGAGCCGGGGAGGATTTCTGCAAGACAGCGAAATTGCACCTCGTTTGAGCGGAGGCGAGAGGAGGCACTCGTATGTCTCCTCGAGCCCTCGCTCGCGTTTCTCGAGGAAAAAATATCACGCGATCCGCGACGCGTAGAATAACGCCGCGGTTAGCGCGACATTGAAAGAATTAACTCGGGAAATTAAATACTGGAAAGGCAACGGAATACATCCTGTGTATTCCGATATCTTGACAGTCGATCCCGCGCTGACGAGCCCGAACGTGCCATTTCGCGAGTACTGTCGCGAATTGCGCAGGAAAATTAAGAAATAAAAATCGTCGCTGCGCGGAACGTGACACCGCTCTTCTTGTACAGTTAACAAATTTAAGTCTCTTATATGACAAAGTAAACAATGCAATGTTCAACATCTGCACTGTAACCCGAACAATTAAAAAATTTAACGAACAAATGGAAAGAAATTACTTGTTCAATTTTTTAATCGTTCGAGCATAGTATTTCAAATATTGCAGCCGCTCGCAAACTAATTCCATTTTTCGGTTATCACCCATATAGCACGAAATATTTTGAAAACATTGAAAAAATGTTTTCAATCTTTCGAATATTAAGAAATATTTCTGAAATTTATGGAAATAATATTTTGAAATGTTGTAGCAAAATATTGCGACAAAACATTTCTTAAATATTTGAGGAAAAATTTTCGATATATCAAATCTTACGAAATATTTCTGAAATATACGGAAGTAATATTTAAAAATATTTCAACGAAACATTTCTGAAATATACGGAAGTAATATTTAAAAATATTTCAACGAAACATTTCTTCAATATTTGAGAAATACACAACCTTTCAAAAATATTTCCGTGCTATGTGAGCAATGGCTCAATAGACAGTTCTTTGCAAATGCTTCTACAAGCATTATTGCAACTGAAAAATGGAATTAATTTCCCAGGTCCCACCACGTGGAGGTCGCTGCAGGGGGACCCGCCCGTGGGGCCGTTATTTTGTCTATATTGCAAAGCAAATTTGGACAAAGTAAAGACCCCACTCCCTCCCACCAACAATAAAGCCTCTTATTTCTTAGAAGAACTAAGAGTAACGATTAAAATAGAATATATATAAAAGTTGAAAATTGAAATTTTCATAGCGCTTCCTCATAAAGTTGGAAATTAAAATTTTCATATCGCTTTCTCATAATGTTCCTTTATTCGCGAAGCCTCTTCTATGAGGAAGCATTGTCTGTATTTTTGGCTTCCTCATAGAGGAAGCTTCGCGAATGAAGGAACATTATGAGAAAGCGATATGGAAATTTCAATTTCCAACTTTATGAGGAAGCGCTATGAAAATTTCAATTTTCAACTTTTTTCACCGTCAACGTCTTCTTAGACTTTTATGCAAAACGGCTGACCGATTCATATTCAGCGAGAAAAAAATACTCCATCGTCACGCTTCACTTTGTCGGATCTGCGCTTGACGCGAAAAACATACATGGAAGTGAGCGCTGGTGAATATTTTTTTGTGAATTTTTACTCAAGGAATCCAAGTGACACCTCTTCATATAGCTTTTTCAACTCCGTCATATCTATCGTCTTGTGTATGTCTTGCTGTAGATCACGATAGGCACCTGGGTTTTTCTGCGATGCCATCGAAAAGCAAAGAAATCGTTGTTTAAAAATACCTAAAATCATTCATTTCTTGCAATTTTGGCTATAAAAATGCCTGGTAAACTTTTTGGTTAGTTGTCGCTCCGGGACTGTAATTCCATGTATTTTTTCGCGCTGATCACGAATCTGACACTTATTTTATTCACAGATGAATATTTGATCCAAAAAAAATGCGTCTTAAAAAAAAAAAAAAAAATTGCATGAAATTCAAAAAATTCAAAATGACATAAAATTTAAACGGTTCATTCGATTTTCTTGAAATTTTAATGGGATCCTCGGGTGATCAGATTCTATCTGTGTACGCATTTTTAGCCCGACAGCTAAAAAATTGCGAGCGCTACAGTGCGTACAGACATTTTCGAAGAAATTAAAAATGGCGTACAAAAAAAACAACTGACAATTTTTGGACAACATTTTACAGAAACATTGACTATTAACCACACAAGCTATGTGCAAAATTTCAGCCGGATTCGTGGAGGCGTTCTCGAGTTATAGCGGTTTGAATTTTTCGCTTCCGATTCACACACACACACACACACACACACACGCACATACACACACACACACACACACACACATACATCCGGACATTTTTTCTAAATGTGATTTTTCGATGTTTTGGAACATTCTGAACACGTTTTCATTAAAATCTCGAATTTTTTTTTTTTTTCACCATCACAAAGCTTCCTCTATGAGGAAGCAAAAAATAAATAACTTTACAAACATATCGTAAATCTCTAATGATCCACAAGTAAATGAGTAAATAAATATATATAATCATGTAATAATTTAATGTTTATTGCATTTTTGTTTATTTTAAGCGACGATTGTGTACCCGATGTACCTGACTTGTAACAGGAGCAAATGCCTTTTACAATAATTCTCCGTATTTGCGCACCTCCTTAAGAGGAACGGGCACTCAAACGGAGGGATTCGTGGACTCGAGCGTCTAGGAATTATGGGTTGGTGTGTCAGAGACGTTTTTTAAGTGAGACGATAATAATTTTTATTTATCAATTGACAAGCTCTCCTATAATTACAGGTCTTTCTCTTTCTTGAATTGTCTCGTTTCTTCATTATCGTCCAAGCAATTTATTTCCGTCGATAACAAAATGTGTGGAAATCAATTATTCTAATACTCGGATTTTATTCCTTTTTATCTCGAATAATTTCCTTGCTTGAAGTCAGAATATTAAGTGACAGAATTTATTCACGTATAAGCCGCACGACGCATGCGCGGGCAGCTTCTCGATCGTCGCTGAATCCAGCCAGTCGTCGCGCTCTGCTGTCTCGTTGTGGCGTCACGGCACGGCGCTCGACGGTGACAGCCCGTTCACCTCGCGAATTGCAATTGGTGTTTATTTCCGCAATGGACGTTTTTACCTTAATCTGATGGTAGAATCGTCTTCAGGAGATGTGAACCTTTCCCTGAGTATGCCTTTTGCTGTCCTTGGAGTTATCGGATTATCCCGTGATACTCGAGGCTTTTCTGACGGTCACTCTGGTCACTTTACCAGTCCTTCTGAATGTCACTTTTAGCCGCTCCGGTCACTTGCGAATGTCATGCGGTTTCGTTCACTCGTTATGTCATAACTCCGAGTTCGGCACAATTGTTCTAAGTCCGAGTTGGCACGTTTATTCTAAGTCCACTCGGTGTGAAACGTTATAAGTCCAATTTCCGCAAGTCTATAGGCTCGAAACGGCTCGGATTTTACAAGTCCGAATCGACACAGTTTCTACACTTCCCGCTTTGCACAATTTTGATAAGTCCAAGATTGACACAGATTTTATAAGTTCGAAACGGCACAATCTTTACAAGTCCAAATCGGCACAAAATTTATAAGTCCGAAACAGCACGAATTTTACAAGTCCAAATCGCACAAATTTTATAAGTCCTTTTTGGCAATATTTCACTTTATTTCACTTTTACTCACTTTGCACTTTTACTTTTCACTTTTAGTCCTGGAGAGTTGTCCGCTGGTAAGGTAGATCGTTGACTGATGATCGAAGAACTGAACTGATTGACTGCCGAAATCGCCGTCTTTTATACCCCGATTTTGGACTCCCACTCCGTCGGTTTGGCAGATTTCTGGCGGACTCGCGTCTGCGTGCGGTCGGCTGATTATTAATTTTCTTATTGGCTGTAAGCCTTGTTCTTCCTCTGCCCTCCAATCCCGGGTCGGTATTGTCGTGACGATCATCCGGTGTTACCCGCCGAGCTAATGATGTGCTCGGTCGGTGCCGTGTGCAACTCGTCGTGTCGTCACTTTCGTCCAATCAGCGAGGCCGATTTTCCCTCGCTTTCGCCTTTCCTCGACCTTGAGCGTGCTTTCGCCGCAAGCCCGCTCGGCAGCGCCGCGGTGCTTCCGATCTCTCGTCTGCGCTTGCGCTCGGTTCGATATCGATCGAGCCGCTGCTCGATCGTGGAAGGTGGCGCCACTTACACCTCGCGCTATCTCACTCTATGCCAATAATATCGTGTTTGGCTCGGCCTCAGGTGGTCGCCGATAGCCAAACAGTCACAGACTATTTATTTACATTTTCTTTTCTGTACGCGCTCAATTAATTTTATTTTTGATTATTTAGCGCGTCAATTTTTGTTAGTACCCGATGTACGTGATTGTTTATTTCCATTTTTTCCACTAATACGCTCAATTATTTTACGCGTCGATTGTGTATTGGTTTATTTATTTACTTTTCTTTTCTCTACGCGCTTAATTAATTTTATTTTTGATTACTTCGCGCGTCAATTATTATTAGTACCCGATGTACGTGATTATTTATTTACATTCATTTTCTTTATGCGCTCAATGAATTTTATCTTTAATTCATTACCTTTTTCATTAGCTGCGTCGATTGTGTACACGATGTACCTGATTATTTATTTACATTTTTGCGCGTTTGATTAACTTTGTCGTTGATTATTGAGCGTGTCAATTGTTATAGTATCCAATGTGCGAGATACTTATTTTCATTTTTTCCAATTTTACCTTTAGTTTTCGCGTTCGCGACTTTGATTTCATTGACTCGAGTTTAAAGCTTTGATCGTAGTCTCTGTATGCCCCGATCCAACAAGTTTCTTTACGCTACGTCCGACTGTTGTGACGGATATAAATTCGTGCTCTTGAGGAGCTCCAAATGTTGAGAATCTACTTCAAAGCTTTTACAATCTACTCCGGCGTTGTGAAAAGCTGATCTTACTTGGCAGATGGCGTTCAGACACTTCGGACTTATTTTATTCCGCTTTTTCGTTTTTACATCGGTAACGATGGAGAATATGCGTTCAGCCTCTGCATTCGAGTGGGGAAGCGACAGTACTATATCGACTAATTGCTCTAAAGTCGGAAACATTTGTTCGTCCGTGAAGGTTTGAGTGATAGCTACCTCTTTCCAAAATGCATCTACGTCAAGAGTGAGGAGCTGATTTTTTTTTCGTTGGTAAAAGCAGATGGCAGTGAATTCCACTCGGAAGCTAATTTTGTGAGGTCGAACTCTCTAAAGCGCGCAGCAATTGCAGACAAATCTCTAACGCTTCCTCTGTTCTGAATATTGAGAGCGATGTGGGGGTCCAAGAATCGCAAATCGTCCAAAAAGGAATGCTTAAGCGGAAGTCGCTTCTGCATCTCCGTCACAGCCGTTACATAGAATTGTAAACAAGCTTGTCGTATCGATTGTACGTGGGCCGAAGGGAATCCGTCTAAAAATTGGTCGCATTCGGGATCGAGAATAATCTGATCGAGAGGGAGGAAATTATCCGGATGAGAGACGTTCAAGGTGCCCGAAGCAACAAGTTCGAGCCTCTCAGATTTTAAAAAATTACCCCCGAACTGCGAGATGAGAAGCCTGCTGTTTGATGCGAGTTTGTGAAGCAGCACTTTTCTCGACTGAAAGAGAGCGTTGAAGGAGTTGAAGAAGTTAAGCGAATACTTCAGGAAAAGCAAGTACGCTTTGATTATCTCATTACTCAAATGATTTAAGATCGTTTCCGCCGATTTGAGCTTATCCTCTTTTGCGGCAAATGCAAAATAAATATTCAAAACGTCCCAGTTCTCGAGAAGTCTGGTAACGCATTTCTGCATTGACAGCCATCTCGTGTCTGACAACCTCAGAATTTTTCGCGTCTCGACATCTAAAAGTTCTTGAAACTCTCGGAGTATCGCACTGCGTTTCGCACTGCCGGACACGTACGTGGCAACGTTTCGAATTAATTCTTCGCAGGAGCGAGGCAACATAGAGCAGGCTTTACTCGCGACTAGAGCTGACGAATGGCAAATGCAATTTAGTACAACGAGGCCCGGCGCGTCTTCTTTCAAATACGTCATGAACGAGTGGTGTATCCCCGTCGTTACCGATGCGTTGTCGGAAGCCATGCCGACAACATTAGCAATGGGGACCCCTTTGGACTCGAGGCAAGTTTTGAACGCGGAGTATACTTTTTCAGCTGAACAATCCCTGGCATCTAGTTCGACTAACTCTAAAAGCTCAGTTACGACGAGTTTCGTATGCGGCGAAACGAATTGGACGAGCACGCAAAGGGTTTTCGTGTCGGTGATATCAGTGCTCTCGTCGACGAGCACTGAAAACTTCGTTACTTTAAAAATCTCGACCAATTTCTCGAGTTCTCTCGCGCCTAGACATTTAGTTATAATTTGCGTACACTTGGTCCGGCCGAGCGTAACGTCTTGTGCGATCCGAGAGTCCTTGAAAATATCTTTAATCAACGGTACCAAGTGTTCAACGGTTTGAATCGCGGTATTGTGCTCTGCATAGAAAGCTGCTAATTTTACTTCGGCGGTTTTCACCGTTGCCTTATGAGCATCAGCCGCGTCTGGCTCAACAGCAAGCTCCTCGATTCGAACTGCAAGCACGCGTTTCCGAATATGCGTCGCACTCGCAGCATGCTTTTTTATTTCGCTTCTACCGCACGCTACTTTTTTCTGACAGCAAGTGCAAAACGCCTTCGTTGGGTCGTCTTCCACTGCTTGCAACCAGCCGGTAAACTCCGGAATTTGTAGCCAAGAATCGAGAAAAGATTTTTTTCTTACGCGTTTTGTTGGTAGTGCACCTTGATCGTCCTCAGGAGAGCTTGCCCCGGCAAGCGGATTTGCCGGATCCATTATCACTCACCTCGATTTTATAGTCAATATTAATAATTGATATTCGCGATGCGACTACGATCGAAGCAAAAATGTTTTATTCGCGAATTGATAACCCGTGATAAATAGCCCGTCGACGCAGAACGGTTTGAATGGACGCGAAGTTGAACTGTGAAACGTGACACCATCGGCCGTACGAATAAACGTTTTCGAATATCTACCCGCTACTGCACAAGACATTAAGTTGTCGGTTCGATTCCAGGGCAGTTTGTTTTTACAAAAAATAACTTTTTAAAAAAATACTCTGACGGGACGATAAAAAAATTTAACATGGAATTTATTTCTATTTCGTCGTTTTATTTTTTTATTGTCAGGGTTTGTACATAACATTATTTACTTTGTCCCATAACAGACATAAATTAAAATAAGTTTACAAGAACAGTGCTGGCGCAGTGTCAGAGCTCAAGTCTCATAATCGCGAAGTTGTCAGTTCAAATCCAGGTACAAATTTTTTTTTTTACATTTTTTTTTATACTGTGCCCGAACAATAAAAAAATTAAACGTGTGATTTTTTAAAATATTTGTTTGTTTAATTTTTTATTTGTTCGGGCACAGCATTAAAAACAATAATTATATACGGCTACGCGTATATTTATATTTTCGTTAGGCACCGCTCAGTGGCGCCACCAGCGCGCGACGGCGGGGCGGGGGAGGGGGGGGGGGGGGCGTGCGGGAATTTTCTGAGGGAGCCTCTGGCATCACTGACGTAGGATCGGCATATGTACAAAAAACAGATGGTAGCGTAACAGGTAGAAAAGTTAAAATGAAATTAGGATTAACGAATAGACATAAGCCACCAAGCGTGACCCTAGAGTCACGAGACCTGTACTCGAACCAGGCTGTGTTTCTGGCTGACACTGGAGCAGAGATAAATCTCGTAAAAGATTCCTTTGTTGCCCAAAGTACGGAGATAGACCCGACGCTCATATACGAGCTTAGTGGTATCACCGACGGAACAGCGAAAACAATTGGTAGATGTTACATCCGAATCAAGGAATTTAACATCGAATTCCACGTAGTCGACGATTTATTCCCGATTATGCAGGACGCCATACTCGGCGACGTCTTCTTCAGAGGGACGCCCGCCGATATACTGTACAGCGAAGCGTGCATACAATTTGCAGGCTATACAGTCCCGTTCGAAACATTCGAGCGAGTGACAATACCAGGCAGATCGAAACTCATCGTACCCATCAGGCTAAAACCGACCGATCTCGAGGAGGGATACATCCCGAGAATTGACGCAGGTCCACGTCTCTATATGGGTAACGCTTTAGTAAAAAACAACAACGGAATTGCGTACCGTTGCGCAATTAACTTTGCGAAGCTTCTTCTATGAGGAAATATTTTCTGTATTGTTGACTTCCTCATAGAGGAAGCTTCGCAAATAAAGGGACATTATGAGAAGGCCATATGAAAATTTCAATTTGCAGCTTTTATGAGAAGGCCATATGAAAATTTCAATTTGCAGCTTTTATGAGAAAGCCACATGAAAATTTCAATTTGCAACTTATATGAGGAAGCCATATGAAAATTTCAATTTTCAACTTTTATGAGGAAGCAATATGAAAAAAAGTGGACATGTTGTACGTTTTCATGAGCCTGATTCGCAACATACTTATTGTGAATTAAGTCCATTATTACACGTCGCCAGTACTACTTTTTCGCGTAATGATTATTAGATTCAAATGAGAACTCATTTGTTTCATTCAAAGATGCCCCACAAAACCAGCGTACTGCATTCATTGCTTAACCCATCAGTTAAGAAAAAAAAAATTGTTAACCGAAATTTGCGTAATTCGTCATTTCGAGGCTATGTCTAGTATATTTTTTACCACTGATGACGGATCTCCACATTGTTTTACTTCCAGAGCGACATTCGATGGTTAAACTCGTGTCGGACAAAGAATACAACTTCGCCAAAAAAACAAAAAATTTCAAAATCTCATAAAACTTAAACGATTAGAACAATTTTCGCCAAGTTTAATACCAAACATTGTACAGTATTAGTCCATTCCCGTTTCAAATTTAAGATCGATACCTCCAAGTTTACTCAAATTAGACCATTTTTAGTCATTTTTCAAAAAACTCAAAAAACTCAAAATCCCATATAATCTTACCACTTTGATGGATTTTGACCAAATTCAATACCAAACGTCTTTGATCAAAAAAGTATATTTATGTGTAGTTTTAGGACGATTGCTCCAAATTTACGCAAGTTAGAGGTACCACAGAGAATATCCAAATAATTGAAAATCGCATAAAATCTCCGTTTGGGCCTCAATGTTCACGAAAATAGCACTGAACGAAGCGACGTGATCGCTCTACTAGTGTACCAAATTTCAACTCGCTGTCTCAAGCCATTTCCGAGTTATAGTAATGTTGTACCCCGGCTGGCATGGTAAGATATTATTTCGGGACACCGGTTGCGAGATAATCAAGGTACGCAACGGCACGCGTCGAGCGTACATCGAGCGTCGAGCGCGTCACCGGACACCGCTGACGCAGCACTTAGGCCACCGCGAGTGACTCGGTAACTGGAGCATCGGCTCGGGTACCGAGGCAATCATTACAAAAAGATATTGCGAAATATAAAATATGCTCCAAATCTCGCCCGCAGAAAAGCGAGGATTTGGAAAGATATCTGTTTATAAGAATAAAGTAAACCATAAACTTGCGCTAGATATTAAGCTGACATACGTGCTCTCGATGAGTATATAGAGGATCGAGAGCAGGTACTCGGCAGTCTGATCAGAACTCAGGATACGGTACGGTTGATTACAATACACTATATTTCATAACCGAGATAAGTGTGATTAGCGAGTGGCTCGCTACGGGGTGTACCGAGATTGGTAAATATTCAAGAACC
This sequence comes from Exephanes ischioxanthus, assembly GCA_958510785.1. Taxonomy (NCBI): domain Eukaryota; kingdom Metazoa; phylum Arthropoda; class Insecta; order Hymenoptera; family Ichneumonidae; genus Exephanes; species Exephanes ischioxanthus. Next base: position 1,923,722 of record OY294022.1, read on the forward strand.
TAATAAAGACCTTTTTATTAAATTGTGCATTCATTCTCTTGGGTTCTAACCCTTTACTGGAAATATCCCGAACATTCGAGCTCACGGCTCAGGCTCAGAACCCGGAGTAGCTAACCGAGTTTCTGCGGCACAACATTGGTGGCAGCGGTGGGATATCCAGAGAGAATTGAACAACAAAAAAAAAACCCCAATATTTACCAGATCGTACGGCGACCTGTGTGCCTCCATTGAGGGAGAAGAGAGTGCCGCGAACCAGGGTCGACAAGTGTTCAGCGAGAGTAATCAACCGTAGCCTTCGCGGATCGCTGCAGGATCCTCGAAGGGCGTCCTCATTGAGGGGGACGGGAACCGTTGGGAAGCCCGGGACCAAGAGGGTCACGGAAGAGTTGTAGGGCACACTGGAGGTGGCCCCATCACTGAGTGTAAATCGAAAGCCCGCGCGGACGCGGAAGATCTTTGCCAAGACCGGTAGGACGCTACCGGTGGCCAACGCGAGAGTAACCCAGGGTTAAAAAGCTGAGCAAAGAGGGAACAAACCTGGAGACAGATAAGGGACGGAGAAGAGTTCAACAGTTTCAAAAGTTAAGCGGGAAAAATAAAATAAAATGAGTGAGCGCGACTTGCCGCAGGGACCCCCGGGGTCAGGGCAGCGCAGGGGAACCCCAAGCACGGGGGAGGAAGCATTGGGGGTGGTTGAGGGCGTCCAAGGCGCCCTAGCCGACATCACGAACCGGGCACGGGAGGTGCTGGGGGAGCAATCGGTTGAAGGTAACGAGGAAGGACGGGGAAATTCGCCAAACCCGCTGTACGGGGTAAACACCCAGAGGGGAACTGGCTGGGAGAACATCGACGTGCAGATGTTCGAGCGCCGACCGGATGAGGTCACGCCGGCCATGGTGTCCCAGGAAATCTCCCGAATGGCGCGCTCATTACGAGGTCAAGTCGGGCACAGGGCTATCGGCGGGAACGGCGAACACGGGAGAGGCAATGGGCTCCCGCTCAAACCTGCCCTGAGGGCTACCCGAAGGACCCTATTCGCCGAACAGGAGGACACGCACGAGGACAACAGGGAATCCCGGGGAGGAAATGAGAGTCAGTCCGGCCCCGAGGACGAGACGGTACATACCATTGCGCAGATGCAGGGGAGAATAAGTGAACTCGAGGGGCAGCTGGAGGAAGCTCGCAACCGGTCCCAGGCGGCACCACCGATGGATGCTGATTCCATGGTCGAACGTCTCCTGGCCTTGGAGGAAACCATGAGGGACCACATTCTGGAGTCCCGTGGGCCACAACGGGGAGAGGTAACCCCGCCGCGGCGGCAGTCACCATTTCGGCGACAAACCCGGGTATCGACCCAGATTAGGGCGGTACCGGTGTATTTGGATATACCCGCCGCCCTGCGAAATATTAAAATCTTCGACGGGAACGATCCCACGAAGCTCGACGGTTTTATCTTATCATGTGAAGCAGTATGGGGATTGGTTCTTCCCGAGCAGCGGTCTACTCTCCTTACGCTCATCCGGAGCAGCAAACTGGAGGATCGAGCAACGCGGGAAATGAGGCACAAAACTATCGTAACCCTGCGGGATTTACGGACAGAATTGGAGGCACTTTATGGGAAACGAGAGTCCCTCGCCTCTCTGCAATACCAGTTCAGCATACTGAAACAGGAACCAACAGAGAACGTCTCAACCTACGCCACCCGGGTCGAAAACCTGACGGTGGAATTAATCGAGAAGTTGTGTGAAGGAGTCGATGCAGCAGGGGCTCGCTACATCGGAAATGCCTTCCGGAAAACCGCACAGATGAATTTCGAGGTCGGCCTGAATAAGGAATTACAGACCCTCGTGCGATCACGTAATTATTCGAGCCTGCACGACGCTATCGTCGGGGCCATAGAGGTCGAGAAAATGACGAAGGGGCACCCAGGCAGTCAGGACTCGGCAAGATCCAGTCTGGGGGGTGGAAACCCGCGGCGGTCACACGGCGCGGTCAAGGAGGAAGCACGCACCTGTTATACATGTGGACAGACCGGCCACGTGGCCAAGGACTGTCAACGGGGGGCCCGAGTTAGGCTCCCCCTACCGGCCCCGGGGAACGTTCATATGGCAAGCATTTCGTGCAATTACTGTAAAAAAACTGGGCATCTCTGGAGGGATTGCCGGGCACGTAAGCGGGACAACCAGCGGACCAAAGGTTATGACAATAATAGGGGACAGCAAAATGAGCATCGTGAAGAGGAAGCCGCCCTGCATCCGGGGCAGGAAGGGACTATAGGGGAATTTCAAGCAAGGGCATACACAGTCACCGCCTACGACAGGGCTACGCCGGGAGAGGGAATTTTTCCCTATAAATAGGGCGAAGGAGCACCCTATTCATAGACAGCGCGAGTCCAGCCACAGGAAGATCTGCCGGCGAGAACAACATGGAACGAAAGAGGAACACCGAGCAGCAGGGGAAAAAAATCCGTCGCGGAGACTGTCGGGAAGAGGATCAGTGCAGACGAATAATAGTCGGAGTGAAAGTTAAAAAAAAAAAAAAAAATTTTGGGGGTAAAACGACCCGGCTAAAATTTTCTCCCGTTAAGGGGGAAAATAATAAAACTGTATCCCGGTATGGGGAGGAAAACCCCACGGGAGGAAGATATAAAAAAAAGGGGAAAAAAGGAATCAAAACGAGAATGATATAAAAAAGAGAGGAAAAAAGGAATTAAAACGAAAATGGGAAAAATAATTCCTGTGGGAAGCAAAGGTGAGTAAGGGGAGAGAATAATGAAGAAAGGAATAATAAAATAAATAAACGGAGGTAGGAAAAAAAAAGAAAAGAAGAACCCGAAGGAAGAGCGATGCGGATACGTCGCCCGTCCGGGGTGCGGTAGGTCAGGGACAGCTACGATATGATGTGCAACGGCCAGGGCAATGGCTCCGTGCACCGCTCGCGGAAGTCGACGCAGCAGAAATCCGATCCCGCGGCGTTGGAGCCTCGCTGCGGGGTATCGCCTCGCCCAAATGAAAATAAAACATAAACATAGAAAAAAATTCTGGTATGAAGGAAGAATTTGACGGATACGTTGCATCCAACGGTATTGACAACAAGTTTGAAGAAGTCACCAGTTGACTGCGGATGATAATTATTCCGCTGAAGATGTACTGAAAGCTTACACCACGGCAGAATCAATTTTTGGAGAATCAACGACTGCCGAAACTGAGACGCATAAACTCGAGAAAAATCATAATGGCAAATCTCGTAATCCCGGAAAAGAATTACATCAATTGGTCACCACTCCGGGCAAATATGACAACCAGCGCCAAGGTCGAGAGGACGCCCATGGGGAAAAGAAGAGACAGGGGAAGCGGAAAAACCAAATTCACTAATAACAAACCGTAGCCAGGGCGGTGACTCATCGTCGCTGCACGACAGGTCTGTGAGCGGCGAGACGCCAGGAAGAGTCAATACAGCAGAAAGACAATCCCGCACGAGGTTGGCGACCGGCAGTGCGTAGCACCATTGACCCCGAATTGAGGGATGGCGCAACGAAGGAATCAGCAAGCGACGGCACGGGCAACGTGCTCCTCAGCAGACGACCGTCGCCGGGCACGGCAATAACCTTGAGAAGACGACCGGGAACGGAAGCGAACGGGCGCCAACGTGAGACGTGGACATCGGGTAGGGAGACCCACCAGGGGCGGCGCCGGTGGCGTCGGACGACTTCGCATCCAGATCTCCGGACCAGGGGTCTGGTCGGGCACAACCTCCTTCACGTTCGGGCTGAATAGACCAGCCGAACCAGGACGAACCACCAACGGGGTAACCGGCTCATCCTCGGACAACGTCGTGTGCACCTTCCGATGGAAAAAGCGGAAAGGAATGATAAGTGGAAATAAGTCGCGAGAAAGTTTTGTTATTTTGGGGGAGATCTTAGTTTGGGAAAACCCACGTATGGGGGATTTTCTAGTATGGTGGGGAAGCAATTATTGTGGGGAAAATACCTTGTGGAAGAATATTTTTTAGGATGGGAGCATTTTTAAGGGGGAAATTTTTTATATATATCTATATACAAGTGCACGTTGGTGTATGTGGACTTGAGACGGGGCTAATTGTGGAAAATAACCAATGGTCAAGGAGCGAATAATTAGAAAGTCAGATTATTTCGAAGGTACTTGTGGGAGTATAAATACGTTTAAGCAACCGGGAAAAAAGGGAAAAACCCGAAGATGTGAACAGTCGCGTGTAATACCAAGCACGGGGTACACGAAGAATTGTAAAAATAAAGCTCGCCGGAGACGAGCGAAAAGAAATCAAATTTCTTTTCTTTTTAGGGGGGAGGAATGTTGTACCCCGGCTGGCATGGTAAGATATTATTTCGGGACACCGGTTGCGAGATAATCAAGGTACGCAACGGCACGCGTCGAGCGTACATCGAGCGTCGAGCGCGTCACCGGACACCGCTGACGCAGCACTTAGGCCACCGCGAGTGACTCGGTAACTGGAGCATCGGCTCGGGTACCGAGGCAATCATTACAAAAAGATATTGCGAAATATAAAATATGCTCCAAATCTCGCCCGCAGAAAAGCGAGGATTTGGAAAGATATCTGTTTATAAGAATAAAGTAAACCATAAACTTGCGCTAGATATTAAGCTGACATACGTGCTCTCGATGAGTATATAGAGGATCGAGAGCAGGTACTCGGCAGTCTGATCAGAACTCAGGATACGGTACGGTTGATTACAATACACTATATTTCATAACCGAGATAAGTGTGATTAGCGAGTGGCTCGCTACGGGGTGTACCGAGATTGGTAAATATTCAAGAACCTAATAAAGACCTTTTTATTAAATTGTGCATTCATTCTCTTGGGTTCTAACCCTTTACTGGAAATATCCCGAACATTCGAGCTCACGGCTCAGGCTCAGAACCCGGAGTAGCTAACCGAGTTTCTGCGGCACAACAGTAATTTTAAACGATGCAACTCTGTCACATACACACACACATACATCCGAACGCCAGCTAAAAATCATATTTCTCGACGTTTTAGACTATTTTAAGTATTCTGACATTAAAATCTCAATTTTTTTTTTTTTTTTTACGAAAACAAAGCTTCCTCTATGAGGAAGCAAAACGGAGAGTGTACCCACAAAAAACGATTTAATAATAGATACCGAAACATTAATCACCGAGTTATCGGAAAACGAAGGTGAATTTATGCGACCAATCAAAAAAATGGTCGAGGAGCTGAACTCAAAAGAAAACACACAGCTACAACGGCGGCTCTCCAAAAAACATCCAAACGACACAACGGACGACGAGGAGGGTAAACGACAACCACGCAAACAACATAGGAAACGAGATGATACTGAAACAAAATATAAGTATACAGATATAGATGATAGTACAACAGAGGAAGAAGACAAAAACGAAAGCCCAATGAGGCAGCAGGAAAACAAGAGCCCAATAAGGCCACAAAAAACAAAAAGCCCAACAAGGCACCAAAAAGAAAAGAGCCCAACAAGGCCAAATAAAACTGAAAGCTTATCGCAGCTAAACAAAAACGAGTTTCGCGAAAAAGTCAGCCCTGACGGGGCAACCGGCTACTTATACGGTGACAAAAGCGGAAAAAATAATAAAACTGAAAATAGAAACGACAACTCTAAGGCACGAAATAAGGATAACGAAACGGAACACGATAAGGATAACGAAACGGAATCCGAGGATGAAAATTCCAACAAAAAAGGATTTAAACCGTTGCCGACGAACATTGGAGAATCGTCTAGCGACGAAAATAGTGGTAAACCACCCGTTCAACCAACTTTCAGATCACCATCCACGGGTACAAAACGAAAAACAAAGAACTTAAAAAACGACGGAACTAGCGTGAAACAGGAAGTACCACCGAACTTCCGGTCACCACCAATTTCCAGAAACGCCTCAAAACTCGGAAATTTACCATCACCTTTCAGCTGTGTTGAATATCTAACGAAATCCAAAATGGATGGACCATCACCTGTACATCCCAAAATGAGGTTACCACCAATCAACGCTGAACGAACTTCCGAGAAACACCCTGCACAAACACCAGTGCAACCGAACTTTAGATCACCATCAATTCCCGAAAAAACAAATATTACCGATTTCCGCACTGTAAAATCATCAGTGCCGCCGAACTTCAGGTCACCACCCTACTTCATTGTATCGTAAAAAATGATGGACCGAAAACGAACGATTATCAATCAATGGCACTAATACCGCACAACAAACTACTACCAGAAACCATCAGTAAGCATTCATCGAAACTAACGTCAAATTGTAGAATTTCGCCTGGAAGAGTATAATATGCATCATTGACTTAAACAAACATCTCGATCATCAACGCAAAAAAAAATCATAATATATAGGAAAATATTCATCAACCTTTAAGTTAAGACTAGACTAGATATAGATATAAGGTAATGGCCTCCAACACGTACAGACAACTAACTAACACTCTTACACACTAGAAAATATTCGGAAAACCTACTAAAACAGACGCATAGAAAAACTGAAAAAGAGGATGATGGGAAACAAAAGAACCCTACGTAACATTTTGTTTGTTTTTTTTTCATTTATAGAAACATATTTCAGTTTATTTCTCTATCTTTTTAGTCTTTTTCTTTCTTTTTTCAACATTTTTATTTTTGTAATTCTCTACGACCAATATATATGCAACGCTTTTTTTTACTTATAAATACTCGTGTTAATCATTTTACCCACTTCCAGAAATAACTTCCATCTTCTACCAACAAAACCACTCCAAATAACATGTCTAACCCACTAACCACCACTAATCAGAACTTAGAATGTTACAGGCACTACAACTATCAAAATTCGAAATTTATAACAGAAATACCAGGAAATAGGAAAACGGAATATTTACAACCAGGAAGGAGGAACCGAATACGGACAAATTTACCAAAAATGGAATAAATATTTTGAAAAAACAAACATGGAACTTCACTAACTGAACCAAACAGGACAACATTTTAATTTTTTCTTAACTACTTAGAAACTAAGGGATTTCAATCATCCAAACCAACATGGATAACAATCAGGAGCTCTACTTCTTCAACTATCAACAATCAACCAATAACTACAACAAAACACACATTTGGAAAACATTGCACAACTTACACAAAATGAAAATATCTTAGAAAAATCAAATAATCTCTTTTTTCCATTATATCGAGTCACACTTAACAAATTTTGCCAAATGTAAAATCCGTAATATCCGATGCGGGGGCATCGTTTCCTCCCAGAGGGGGAGTGTAACGGCCGCAGCCTCATAATTTCATTCCTTTAACTTCGAATTTTTATTCGAGCGTATCGATACGGAGTTTCCGTTCGATACGCTCTTCAAAGAAGCCCTTAAGGCTATCGTGCATCCGGACCGCCGCGGGCGGCCACTTATCGAATAGACTAAACATCCTTCGACTCTTTATTCCTTTGTAACAGCGAGCGCGAAGCCCTCAGCTTCACGCCCGCTTCAGTTAGTTCAGCTCCGACTGACACCGCGAATGGTACTCTCCGAATTATACGTTCCGAACAATTACACTCTCCGATTAATAAAGACTAGCATTTTCCACATCATCCTCGAGACTCGGTTTATTCCACGCAGTGCCTGACCCATCGACCATCCGTTACACCCGACGCCGAGACAATGTCAACACCGGGCTCCAAAACAACACCGGTATTGGAAGCCAAGACCGACGAAGCGTTCGAATCTAGCTTCTTATCTATAGTAGTTTCCTCAACTCGTCTGGAACCTTGACCAGGCAGGGCACCGTTAATAGGAGATGTAGACCTAGATCTAGATCGCCTGCCCCTACCCCTACCCTTATACGAAACTTCTGTCCAAACACCGGGCAGATTATCACTAAAATCGGGTCTAGGGCCCAAGCCCTGATCCGCCGCACTCATGTCAAAAGAAGAGAAGAAAAAAAACAGAGCTTGTCTAACCTGAAGTTTACACAGAAATGAAAAACAAGAAAATAAAGGAAAGATGAAAATTAAGTAGGTACTTACGTAAAAACGCAGGATACAAAACAAAAGGAAAAAAAAAACAAAAAGGAACCCAGAAAGTTAGGCCACTGGTCTAAAAATGAAGAGCAAGCAGCCAGAATCCATGGAGGTGAGAGTGAGGACTTCAGCTGCACCAATTTCAACTCGAGACTTATTAACACCGCAAACACAATATATCTTCGGCAAAGCCAACCGTACTCGTTCGAGGTTCAAACGAGACTCCAATGCAGTGCAGAATAGCACACAGCTACAGCATTTTTATAGCAGACGACAAATAATCGCAAAGGCAATAGTAGATAATGGCGGGCGCCTGTCGATATATCTGAACAGGGTTTTGGCTTGTCTTTTCGAAGTTAATCATCTCTGCCATTTCACATTTATTTTCCTATTCCTTTGCTACGAACATACTTCCACACACACAGAACTAGTGTGCCAAATTCTGTCAAGAGACATTGCGCCGTTCCGACAAACACTGGAGACAACGAAAACAGCAAAATCGGGGGGGCTCAGTGAAACGCATAACTCCCGTCTTTTTGCCCTAGCGGGCAGTCGGGAGTAAAAAAACGTTCGGTTCTTCCTCGGTTTCCGCAACCGAACAAGAACCAATTCAAACGTACGGTCCGTTTTACCGGTTTTGTGGTCCGTTTCGTTCCCCAACGGACGTGTCCATTTTTCGGTCCGTTTTTTTAGTTTTTTCCCTAAAAGCAGCCGTCCATCAACTTGCTAGGGCGCCCAAATCCACGCTATTAACGCCTAGCGTAACGGACGTGGGAGGACATAGGGTAAAGACGGGCGCTTCCGTCTTTACCAAAGCGATCTACAACGCAGACTATCGGTACTCCGGCGAGCGAAATTACCGACAGTCTCGATCACCCATCTACCCGGAATAAAAAAAAACATATAAAAGTAAAACCAACGTTAATTAAAACCTTGTCGACGGGTGACACTCCACACCTCGTGCCATGATTAAACAGCTGGCGAACACGAGGGATGGAACAACACCCGAATATGCGAAACAAGACAACGAACAGATAAAACAAATCAATAAAAAAATAACGTGGCCTCCACAATGAAACAGAAACGGTTAAAAGATCAGGTGACCAACTGAAGTAACCTGAGTGATATTTCTGGGAAGGTAAACTATTGAAGAAGATTCCTATAAGATACGAAAAGACTATTTATTGTAGTTATAAAATGACGTAGATGTTTCTTTGTTCTCGGTCTGTACTCGACTGGCTTAACCGAACCGTTACGACTGTGTAGGGCTACAATGCGCCACCGTGGCGCTCTCTACTCGGTCGCTATACGAATATGTAACATATCTCCCCCTTTAAGATGTTATGAAATCTTTCAAATGAGTTGGAGTGTGTCGCTGTCTCGATGATCTCCTTGGAGCCGCAGGTGCTGCAACTTCAGGCCTTGGATTGTCGGCTTGCTGGCACTCCTCATAGGCTGGACTGATAACCGGATCTCTCCCTTCCTTTCTCGTCCCGACGTCCTCTTCGACTTGAGCTCCTGTTCCCTCTCGTTCGTCATTACCACTTGGACTGGGAATGATTTCTGGGTTTTCAGGCTGACTACCACGATTCACAGCCTCGTCCATCGGCAACCTTTCCAGAGCATCTTTGACCGCTGGCATTTCCGTTACGGCTTGTTGGTTTTCCTGTCTTTTCCTGATTTGGTCGACATGCCTACGCGCTATTTCTCCCGCTGCCGTTTCCGTGACATACGATACGGGTCCTGTAACTTCAATCACCTTCGCGGGCAACCACTTAGGGCCATGTGTGTAATTCCGAACGTATACGTCATCTCCCACGTTAAATGCTCTCGGAGTGCCCGTTGAATCTGGTGGAGGCTGTTTCTCTACCAGGTTGTCCGGGTGTAATTTGTCCATCGCGGTACGTAATCGTCTGCCCATGAGGATTTCTGCTGGGGTTTTGTGCTGTCGGAATAGCAACGTAGCCAGCCGCAGCTTTATGTCGCCTTCCAGTTTCATAAGCACTGCCTTTGTGTGTTGTACCATTCTTTCTGCTTGGCCGTTGCTAGCCGGATGGTATGGAGCCGATGTACTATACGAGATCCCGTTCGCTTTAAAAAAACTTCTGATTTCTTCGGAAATGAATGCTGTGCCATTGTCCGTGATGATCTTGTCCGGGATTCCATGCGTTGCGAACAGGCTCCTGAGGCATCTTATCACTTCTCCTGAGGCCATGCTCGAGGTGATTTGTACGTCCAGCCATTTGGAGGTTGTATCTACCGTGATCAGAAACGTTTTTCCATTGAAGGGCCCCGCAAAATCGAGATGCAATGTTGACCACGGATTGCTAGGCTTTTCTATATTCCTCGGAGGGTTGCTTGGTGGGTCATTGCGATGCATTTGGCATTGGTTACAGCCCCGTACAGCATTCTCAATTGCTGCATCCATCTTTGGCCACCATACATAACTTCGTGCGTACGCCTTCATTGCCGTCATCCCAAGGTGGCTTGCGTGAAGCATTTTAAGCACTGCCGGCCTGATTGCTTGAGGAATGACCACTCTGTTCCCCCATAGAACGCAGTCTTTGTGCAACGATAGTTCGTTTCTTCGCTGCAGGTACGGACTGTAGTTTTCATCCTTTGGCAGGTCTTTAGGCCATCCGTGTAGAATCCATCTTGAGACCAACGACAACACGGGGTCCTTTTTTGTGTTGTTGCTCACTACCTGGGCTTGAATCAATGGCTCTTCGGTTGCCTCCAAGAGCAAAACCTCTCCTGGTGAACATGGTTCGTCCACCGTTGACTGCAAAGGAAGCCGGCTTAAACAGTCTGCATTTGCGTGGAACTTTCCTTGTCTGTATTCGAGGTCATACTCGTAGCCCGATAGGAGCAAGCACCAACGCAGAAGCCTTGGTGATATCATTGTTGGTATCTGTTTGTTGGGTTGCAAAATTCCCAGGAGAGGCTGGTGATCTGTGATGATTGTGACAACCCTTCCTGCCACGTATTGATGAAAATGCTTAACACCGAATACGATGGACAACGCTTCTTTATCTAATTGAGCATAATTCCGTTCGCTCTTGCCCATAGTCCGAGACGCGTATGCGATTGGCTTTTCGGATCCATCGGGAAACCTATGGGCTAACACGGCCCCTACTCCGTATGATGAAGCATCACATGAAAGGATGAGCGGTATGTCCGGCATGTAGTGAGTCAGAACGGTATCCGCTTGTAACAGTTCTTTCATTTTTCCGAAAGCTCGGCGATGAACTTCCGTCCACTTCCAACGCGCGTTTTTCTCGAGCAATCTAAATAACGGTTCAGCTTCCGTTGCCTTATCTTGTAGAAACCTGTTATAGAAGTTGATCATGCCCAAAAAGGATTGTAGCTCGGCTTTGCACTGTGGCTCTGGGGCTGCTTTTATTGCTTTGACTTTATCCTCCTTCGGGGACACTCTCTGGGCGTTAATTTTGTAACCCATGAAATCTATTTCAGAGGCCGCCAACACACATTTTGCCTTCCTGACGGTTAGACCGTACTCTTTCAAACGGTGCAACACGCTCCGCACCCTTTCGGAATGCTCTTCACTCGTGCTGCCCGAAATACATATGTCGTCCTGGAAGGCGATGACTCCATCAAGGCCTCTTATGACGTCTTCCATCGTCCGTTGAAAGGCCCCAGCAGCTGCTTTTACTCCAAAGGCTAACCTACCAACCTTGAACAGCCCTCTGTGTGTGTTGACTGTTAAAATCTTAGCCGACTCGTCGTCCACCGTCAGTTGTTGGTAACCTTGTTTAAGATCTAGCTTCGAGAATACTTGTCCGCCCGACGTGGCCGCAAGTATTTCTTGGACCGTTGGTAACGGATACGTATCGCTTTCTATGGCCGGATTGACTGTGCTGCGATAATCTCCACACAACCCTATGGATCCATCGCCTTTCCGAACTGCTACCACCGGTGTTGCCCATTCGGAGTGCTGAATGGGTTGGTATACTCCTTGCTGGACCAACTGCTCAATCGCCTTTTCGACGTCGTTTCTGATTGCAAACGGAACTTTTCTTGCCTTCAGAAACTTGGGCTTTGCGTTCGGTTTGAGTTGAATCACGATCTCTGGGCCTTTATATTGCCCAAGCTCGTCCGTGAACACCTCCTGGAACTCGTGCCGCACGTCCTTTGTTGCTTCCGACGTGACTCTATGAACACCGGTTACGCTTATGCCCAGCTTCCCGAACCAGTTCCTACCAATTAGGCTGCCACCATTTCCGCCCACTATAAGCAAAGGTAAATGCGCAATTTTATTTTTGTGTAGTACCTTAACTGTAGCCTCACCCAGAACATGTACTTCCTTTTTGCAGTACGATACTAAGTTGACGGTTGACGGCCGTAACTTCTGCCTAGGTTTTCGGATTCCGTTCCACGATCGTTCCGAGATTAAGGCGAAAGCCGCACCCGAATCCACTTCCATTGAAATTGGTGTGTCGTTCAGCTTGACTCGGGCGGTAATACGCTGGGTAGCACTGTAACCACCTTCGATCGCATACAAGCTATAAGCTCCTTCTTCTTGGTCATCGTCGACGGTGTTGCATTGCTTCTGTTTTTCCTCTCTCTTCTTCTTGAAACACGCTTTCGCAATGTGCCCCGTCTTTTTGCAGAAATCACAATCAACATCCTTGAACTTGCAGTTGTCCGGCGAATGTTTTCCTGTGCAGCGAAAGCACAGTTTTTTCTTGTCGGCATGCTCCTTCGGGACGCTTCCCTTGTTTTGGACTGCGAGAACTTCATTGCTTGTTGCCAGACGTACGTCCAGGACGTTTTTCTGTGCCGCTTCGGCAGCTGTTGCCAACTCGAATGCCCTGTTTAGGGTAAGATTTGGTTCTGCAAATAACCTTTTTTGTAGGGATTCATCTTGCACGCCACATACAATCTGATCTCGCAGCATTTTATCCAGTTCCGTAAAATTACAATGTTGACTGAGTTTCTTTAGCGTCGCTACAAAATCAGCTACCGACTCGTCCTTTTTTTGTACCCTCTTGTGAAAATTGTACCTTTGTACAATCTCATTGGGAGTCGGGTTGTAGTGGCTGCCCAGTTTTTCAAAAATCTCCGCTAGCGTCAAATCTTTGGGTGCTACGGGTGTCGCAAGCGAGCGGATTACTTCGTACGTCGTGTCCCCTACCATCGTTAAGAAAATAGCTCGTTTCGTGTTATCATTACCGATGTTATTCGCTTCGAAGAAAAACTCGAGCCTTTCGCGATAGCTCTCCCAGGATGTAGAAGCCTTGTATGGTTCCAAGCATCCTATGAAAGGTCCTCGGGCCACATTTGCACCAGTCATCGCCATCCTGTGTTCCGGGTGTCGTTTCGAGGTTACCAGTTGAACTTCATGAACCTCACAACGCGTCGCCGGTCCTTTTGATCCTCGTCGCCAAATGAAGTAACCTGAGTGATATTTCTGGGAAGGTAAACTATTGAAGAAGATTCCTATAAGATACTAAAAGACTATTTATTGTAGTTATAAAATGACGTAGATGTTTCTTTGTTCTCGGTCTGTACTCGACTGGCTTAACCGAACCGTTACGACTGTGTAGGGCTACAATGCGCCACCGTGGCGCTCTCTACTCGGTCGCTATACGAATATGTAACACCAACGAACAACTTAAATAATCATTGGTCAGCTAAAAAGACTCGACAATCAAATTCCTATTGCAAAAAGGTACTGAGGGCCTGGCGCCCAGCCAAACAACGACTAGGCACGAGTGTAGCGGCGGGCGAGACAAGCGACACAGGTAACGGCATACGCCACTGGGGCGTCATCTCGCGCGATCTCAGCCCCTCCACCGTGAGGTAAGGAGTCCAGGCGTTGCATAACCTACCACCTCCCTGTCAGGAGTTATCCCTGTCGAAACATTTTACCGTCCTGCACGGTTCATTTCACCAAGGTTCCCTCGCACACATTTAAACCGCAAGTGGACGTTGGTGGAACGTTGCTGCAGGATGGTTTACCGGAAGGTTGTATGTTCCGACAGGGATATAACGACCCCGGAGGGCGCCAGGACCACCTTGGCAACAGTGAGGGCCCGAGTGAAGACGGGCCTAGGCCCGAAGAACCTACGTCACGCATGTTAAACCATAGGGACGGACCACCTGACATCGGACGACTTTTCCACCTCCCCGAGATCCGTTATGTACCCTCCGAAGACTATAAAAACGGTCGGCCGGCTCACTCGGGGCATCAGAAATATAGCAGATTCGTACTTACACGTAGCTTTTGCTTTCAAGCCCAGCATACGGACATGCTGTTAGAGTTAGGAAGATATTAGAAATTTTAGTGAACCTCTATCAGGCCGAAAGACTTGTGGTAGTGCACCAGAAGGCTTCGACTGCATAGTTGTACCCGCGAGCCCCAGACCCGGATTATTGCGATCCGAGTACGGGATAGCTTCTAAGGTGAAGAGATCCTTCGTTTTGCAACATCACTATCGTGTCTTACAACACGGTCCTTCTCGAACTCGGTGGATGATCAATACTCGATAATTTTATCCTGTGATTTGAAACCGAGCATGAGAAGAGAGCTTTGTACCGCCCGACGGGTCTCTGCGCCATCCCCTGTTAGCTCGGACACCATAGGGAGAGAAGCGCGAATCATCTCGGTCAAATCCATCTCGACACGCATAAAAATCATTGAATCCGCGAATTAAACAACTGCACGCGCATGAAACACCGGGACAGTCATAGGCCGATTCAGGTTCTTAAAAGAAAAAAAAAAAAAGAAATCGTTCGCTAGTCGTCCCGTGACGAATTAATGTGTCGAGGCACAGAGCTGTAGTCCGCGTCAACACCGCATATTACGTAGGACAAATTAGGAATCTCCCAACCAATTTCCTCTCGAACCGCTTTCGAAGGCAAGGAATACATCGAGTCGCGATCGAATGATAAATTTTGTTAAAAAAATAATAATAAAAATAAAGTTGAGTGTAAAGCTCCACACGGGATCCCCTAGATTCTCGTGTGAATCTGTTGGTTAGAGTCATCAACTAAATTTTGCACCGGTCCTTCTGACCGCATAATTAGGAGTAGATTGAAAGTAAATCGACGAGCACGTGTAGCCCCTAGTTGAGCGACACTGGGCACCCGCGCCGCTCTCGGATCAACTATCGCGCTCCGTAGCGTGTCCGATTCACTGAGCCAAAATCCGCGACTCGCGCGCACTATTAAAACCCTTTTACCCTTGACCGATGATGAAGGGTTTCGACACTCGTGCAGCGCGAAATGCGTGAGTGATAACTAAATAACCACTAAGGCTACTCCCGAAAAACCATAGAAATCCCCCTTTCCAAGATCTTAATTTCCCTCGAGTTCAGTACACGAACCCTCCTTCCGTCAACACGAGCGACGAAAAGACGGACTAAACGCGAGATTGATCGAACGGACTGACATATATCGACTAAGACCATCTCGGGCCGAATTAATTATATTTCCGCGTCGTGGTAAATCTCGAAACGTTTCAGTACATAGGGTAAAAGTGGTGAATATGGCCCACCTCGATTCACACGAAAATCAATGATATATGGACCGGGCCATATTCCCCATTTTTACCTCATAATGTAAAGTAAGGTCTACTACGCATGCGTTCGGCGTGGCAGCTGGCTCGTCTGTCGACTAGAGTGTGGTTAATCGATAAAGTCCCTGATCTGAATTGTTTTTATTGACGGGTTGTTTTTGTTTATTTATATAAAGTAAAAACCTTGTGACTGGGATTGTGGTTGTGATTAGAGATCATGAAAATATTAAGATTAAAAAAATATGAACATTTTGTGAAAACTTTGTGAACTTTGGTGTAAACATTTTTTTAATATCATGAAAAATGTATCTCAAATATATCCAGTATTCATTTTAATTCATAAATATTCATTTCTTTCTTGAATTTCTGTTGTGATACTTGCCGGATGTGTAAAATTCCGTTTTCTGCATCTTTATAATAACTAACCTATCTTTGTCGTTTTGCAATATTCGTTCCCTGGTGAAAATATTTCTCTGAATATCTCTGAAAATATATTCGAAAGTCTCGGAAATTTCTCTGACAAATCCTCTGAATTTCTCTCACTTTTCGCACTTTCCAGAGAAAGTCAAAAAATGTTCTGAATCTAAGTATTTCTAATTGTTCTAAAAATCTCTGATTTTCCCTGTCAACTTCTCTGAAAAACTATGGACTTTGTTGATATTCTAAGCCTGTTTCTCTTTTATAATCACAAACTATTTGCTGAAAAAGTCAGATTTTCGCTGAAGTTCTCATACAAAGTATACATAAATTATTATTTACTGTTTACTGTTCGTACGAATACCAGAAAGAGCAGATCTTAGAGTGCACTCTTCGTAAGTTCTTTGAAATTCTCTAAACCCACATTATCCGAGCAAATCGGAGGTTTTCAAAAAATAAATCATATTTTCTCTGAAAAAATCTATTGTACTTTCGAGTAACAGAATGAGTAGATCTTCGAGAGAACTCGTAAGTTCTCTGAAATTCTGTAAACCCACCTTATCTGGAAAATCGAAATTTTTTAGAACATAAATTGCATTTTCTCTGAATAAGTCTGCTATTCGTCCAAGTAACAAATAGAGTAAATCTTCGAGATAACTCGTATTTTCTCTTAACGTACTTTACCAGAAAATTCAAAGGTAGCCAGAATTGTTCAGAAAATACTCTGAATTTCTCTGATATATTGTGACTGCTGGAGGTTGTGCGGAGAAAGACGTAAAGATATTTAACATATAGCAGAGAAAATTAGAAAAAAATCTCCGAACATCGATAAAAATCACCGAACCGGTCCGTTTAGAGTTTTTCACACAAATTGTCAGAGAAATATTTTCGTCAGGGTTTGAATTAATAAATAATTTATTATTTTTCTTGATACATTTATTTAATGTTTAAACATTCTAATCATACATCCTCACTCCCATTGGTCACAGAAATTACTAAATCGCGTGGAATCCTATGTGTGGAGGTTAATCATTATTTGTCATTTTAAGCAATAGGAAAAAAAGTGATTGAATAACGTGAAATTGAGGTGTTGACGAAAATTTTATGAGAAAAAAGTGTAAAATTAGCGTTTTTGTAAAAATAAAAAAAAGTCTCATTCGAACCTTGTGCCACAGTTAATTTACATTTAAGTGAGATACATATACTTATCTATTGTGTATGGTGGTAAAAGGCATCGCCGACTCCGAACACAGATGCTGTTAATGCTCTGGAACTTCAAAGGCACTGAGACAAGATCCGGAGATGCTTTTTATTGTCCATAGTTCAAATATTTACCTGTTTCGCATGGTGAAAGCCATCTCCTGATCCTGATGAAGCTGCCTCCGAAGATCCAGAGCATCACCAACAACTGCGTCAGGAGGCGGAGGTGCCTTTTGTCACCATTTAAAACCGATAAATGTTATATTATTTCTTCTGTGCGGGAGATTACAATAGGAAATTTCTGAACTCAGACCATGTCCTCCGATATAAGTTCAAATAAAACAGAGCGACAATCCTGTTTTGCTTGAATCTATACATAGCAGAGAAATAGTGATAAGACTGTCGAGCAATTAGATTATCTCATGGGAGGGTATCTTAACAAAACTTGATAGCCAATATATTACTGCCATCAATATATTACTGTAGCGAAAGAACCTGAGCCTCCTCAAGGCAACGATTATGTTCGGATATCAAAGACAATTGAAAACAACCAAAAATATACTTTTATCAAAAAAATAAACATGGTACGATAAGTACTTAATATTCTTTATCTGTTCCAAAAAAGAAATGCTTATTGAAACATTCTTAAAAAAATATAATAATTTGCACATGGCTTCCTCACGTATTACAACTTTGCGTACAGTTTTCTCTATGAGAAAGTTCATTGGTCGATTTTGGCTTCCTCATAGAGGAAGCTGTGCGCAAAATTGTAATAGGTGAGGAAGCCATGTGCAAATTATTTTGCGGCTTTTTCCGTAACATTAAAAAAATGCTACATCTCATAAAATCGACACGATCAAAAGGTACCGTCAAATTTATTATAGAAAAATTGCTAACAGAAATTTGGATGATTCATCGTTTTGAAGCCATGTCTTATGTATTTGACTCCACTCATGACGAATCTCCAAATGATTTTACTCCCAGAACATTTGATGCATAAACTCGTGCTGGACATAAAAACCAAATATTTCTAGAACTTCAAGATTTGCAAATACTCATAGAATTTAAATGGTTAGATAAATTTTCGACAAATTAAATACGACAGATAGTACAGTGTTAGTCCATTTACTAAATTTTCCCCGTTTTTAGAAATTTAAAAAAAAAATCAAAATTTCATAAAATCTGACTGCCTCGATAGATTCCGGCCAAATTGAATACCAAACGTTTTTAATCTTAGTATTATATTTATATCCAGGAACTGTACCGATACGGTCCAAATAAATCCCATTGTTCACCCCTATAGAAACCAATGGCATCTCATGAAAGAAAATGGCAGATGCCAATTGATTGTGACTAATACAATTCCTTATATTCCCATTAAAACCAATTGAAAAATTCATCACCCTTTTGTGTACAATCGGAATGGATTGTGTGTGCCGTCAGTCGGATCAAACCCGTTCAATCCCGATTGGCGTACTACAGAAACTGTGCCGATACGGACCAAACAAAACCCATGGTTGACCACTGTAGAAACCAATTGCATCTCATGAAAGAAAACGGCAGATGCCAATTGATTCTGATCAAAACACTTGCTTATACAGGGTGATTCAGAATGTTTTCGGCAAAGTTTGCCGACGGATAGTTGGTCGCGAACTGAACAAAGTTACAAAGCCGTTTTTTTAAATTCGCAATAGTTAATTAGTAATAATTATTATAAATTTGAATGAACGGGCCAATCAGGACGAACGATCTTGCCGCGCTCGGACGCTCGAAATGGCCATGCGGAAGTCTGGCAACATCGGTCGAGGGCGCAACGTCTGTTACGTTCCGCGCGATTAATTTTTATTTCAAATTCTCTCGCACAATTCATGACGAAATTCGCGATACAGCACGTTCGGGCTTGTCAGCGCGGGATCGACTGTCAAGGTATCGGAATGCACAGGATGTATTCCGTTGCCTTTTCAGTATTTAATTTCCCGTGTTAATTCTTTCTATATCGCGCCAACCGCGGCGTTATTCTATGCGACGCGGGTCGCGCGATATTTTTCTCGAGAGTCGAGGGCTCGAGGGGACATGCAAATGTCCCCTTAAATGTCCCCTTAAAATTTTTCTTAAATTTTTTAATTATTCTTTTCAATATGATTTTGAATTAAGCAAGTCGGAGACTCGTCGGTGCGATAAAAAAAATGTCCTCCCTACAGGTGACATAGGAGTTCGACAACTTCAAAATCCTATAGGCGAAATTAGATTTTCAAACCAGATGTTACATATTTCCGGTATGACGTCACTCTTGCGGAAAAATTGGATTAGGGACTGGACGGGGGACTGGATGAGGACCCAGCCATGCTGAGAACGTGTTTCACATGCTCTTAACCTCACTCTCGGCAATACGGGGGCAGCGCGGGTTAACCGCCGTGATCGCGGAATCTGTCAGATAACAGACGTTGCACCCTCGTCCGATGTTGCCAGACTTCAGCACGGCCATTTCGAGTGTCCGAGCGCGGCAAGATCGTTAGTCCCGATTGGTCCGTTCATTCAAATTTATAATAATTATTACTAATTAACTATAGCGAATTAAAAAAAACGGCTTTGTAACTTTGCTCAGTTCGCGACCAACTACCCGTCTGCAAACTTTGTCGAAAACATTCCGAATCACCTTGTGTTCCCGTTAATACCATTTGAAAAATTCGTCATGCATTTCTGTACAATCCGAATGGATTATGTGCCGTCAGTCGGATCAAACCCGTTCGATTCCGATTGGCGTACTATATAGGAACTGTGCCGATACGGGCCAAACGAATCCCTTGGTTCATCCCTATAGAAACTGATTGCATCTCATGAAAGAAAACGACAGATGTCAATTGATTCTGATTAAAACACTTCCTTATATTCCCGTTAATACTGATTAAAAAGTTCATCATGCATTGCTGTATAATCCGAATGGATTGTATGCTGTCAGTCAGATCAAACCTGTGCAATTCCGATTGGCGTCTCTAACGGAATAAGACACCGACCAAACCACTGAAAAAACCACAGTGGTTTATTGTCAAAATGTAACCGGCCAAACCACTGTGAAAACCATGGGCCCAGCGGTCCCAAAAGTTCCGAAGCTTCGATGAAGCTTATGATGTGGTGAATTAAAAAATTAGCACGTTTGAAACCACCGTAGAAACCACCGTTCGAGTGAACTCGAGCGAGCTTGCAACACAGTGGTATTGTCATTAAAACTTTATGACGGATCATTTTGTTACCTCTTAAAACTGGTTGGGCTTGCAATACACGATCGGGAATTATAAGAGTCAAAGCCAATTAAAAAATGATTTTGTCTTCTAACATTTCGCATCGGACATTTCAAGTTGCAGGAAAAATTCAACAGTGGTTTCACAGTGAAACCAACTTTGACCGCATCCGTTTGAAACCATACTTTAAGCTCATCCGAATAGTGGTGTACGGTGATTCTGAAAGTAAAACAACCGTCGCGGAAGTTTCCTTCAGTTTACTTAGAGGGTGGTTTGAGCGGCAGTTTCTCCGACGAAAACCACCGTGTTGTAAGCTTGCCCGAATTTAATCCGACGGTGGTTTGTACGGTGGTCTGGATGGTGGTTATTTCAAAAGCCACCAGGCCGCAAGTTCTCCTCCGAATTTTTGGGCCCGCTCGGCCTGTGGTTTTTAGTGGTTTGTGCGGTTGCATTTCAACAATAAACAATGGTGGTAACCACCGTGGCTTTTCACGGTGACCGAACCCGCTAGGGGTACTATAGAAACTATACCAATACGGACCAAACAAATCCCATGTCACCCAATTCGTTCCAATAAGTAAGTTAGATAAATTTCTATTCAACTTTTCTATGAGAATAACCTCTGGGAATAGGAAAATCCTTGGACAAAAACACGGTTCGTCCCCATTACTTGTTTTGTATTGGTTTCAATCAGATTTTCTAAGCAAGGTGAGTTCAACTCACCGGTCATCAGTACCATCGATATTTGTGGGAGTCCAACACAGAGATTGTAGTTCAGCAATAGACAACTAACGAGCACATCGTCGCTGCCACAACGTATATTGGTCTCTTGGAAGAGCAACGCCCTAGCAAGTTGTGCGACGGTCTGTTTTTCGGGAAAAACCGTAAAACTGACTGAAAACGGACCCGTACGTTGGAAAACCGAACGGACCGCATAAAGTGAATAAACGAACCGTATTTTTTTGGTTTGTGGTTTAGCGCTCTTTTCTGGTGCAAAAGCCACAAAAGGACTGAACAAATTTTAACGAACATTGAACTTTTTTTTACGAAATTCGATGCGATCCGTTTCTTTCAGAGCCAAAAAGGCGTCAATTCAAATTGCGACATGATCCTTCTCCGATCTTCCTTGTACTAAGGATGTATTACACGTACATTCCCAAATAAAAATTCTTTACGGAAAGCAAAAGAACTGAAAAGTTTTTTTGTTTCTTTACGGCATTCAATATTTCTCGGTTACAAAAAAGACCATTTAGCACGTTCGGGCCGGTTTCGATTCTCGCAGCCGGAAACGGACCGAATAAAATTTTCGTTGGAAACGGTTTGGTCCTCTTACGGTTTTCGACACCGAAAACCGACGGAGCGCTAATAAAAAACGTTACGGTGCGTTCCAAGGTTTTTTTACGGTATGTTTCTTTCCCGAACGTACGCGTCCGTTGTGCGGTCCGTTAACTTGCTAGGGCGACAAACAAGTCAGGACAACGAGTACAGCCTCCATGTCTATGATCCACAAGTACATAGAAAATAAACATTATTGTTATGAAAATATCGGAAATATCAAAAGTCGCCTCAGCACGTACACAGAATAAAAGTTAATTTCGACGAAACTCCAATTGGATGTGCTTGTTTACAAATAACAATTTGTCTACCGACGTTAGATTAATTTTTGTTCTGCGACAGAAAACCGTTTTAGTGAATGAAATCCTTCTGAACCACTTGAGAAAATCCGTGTAAATGTTGATTTGCTGTTGAACTTGAGAGCTTATGAACTTAGGGAACAGAACTTTAGAGCTTATGTCCCGAAATGTGTTGATAGGCGCCTCGAGATTTTACGCTTCTATCTAATCGGGATCATAAGGCGTGAGGGGCGTGAGCAAAGCTTCATGAGGGGTTTTCCGTGGCGACGGAATGGCGGATCGCCTGTCCGTTATTGAATCGGAGTTCCTCTTGTTCCCGCTAGGAAAGGCAGCGGGGTTCTTTTACCCTGCTTTTATGTTAAGCCATGGTTCGGTAAGCGGTGGAAGCGTTGGCGTTTTTACTGACATCCGATCAAACGGGGACCCATGGTCGACTTGTGACCATCCAGGTTAACTATAGTCAGTATGGTAGAGAATTCAGTTTTTGAATTAATTCTTCGGAATATAGTGTAATACCTAAACCCTCAAACGCTCTTACCATCCGTGATTGTTCTGCACACATCGTATGAGTTACGAACTCCCACCGTATGGCAGCACCTATCGGACTGCCTTATTTTCGGGTTCCCCTTCTGGGTTCCCCTACTACCAACCTCTTAGTGATAAGAAATCTATTTAAACCTTCAGTCTTATTCATTTTGCTTCCTCGTAGAGGAAGCTTTGTTTTCGTGAAAAAATTAGTTTTCGAGATTTTGATGTGAACGTGTTCAGAATGTTCCCAAACATCCAAAAAACACATTTAGAAAAAAATGTCTGGATGTATGTGTGTGTGTGTGTGTATGTATGTATGTATGTGTGTGCAAATCATTTAACGTTCATAATTTGAAAACGGCTTGAGATATCGAGGTGAAATTTATCACACATATTGAGGGGTCGATCCTCATTATTTGTTCCAATTTTTGGCCAAATCTATGCAGTCGTTCAGATTTTACGCGGTTTTGAATTTTTTCGAAAATGTCTGTGCGCGCTCTAGCGGCCTCAATTTTTGACATATCGGGCTAAAAACTTGCACATAAATGGACTGTTATCGACCAACGATCGGTATTGAATTTGGGAATAATCGGTTGAACCGTTTAAATTCTATGTCATTTTGAATTTTTTGAATTTCATGCAATTTGTTTTCTCGCCTCATTTTTTCGTATTAAATATTCATCTATGAATTTAAAAAAGTGTCAGATTCGTGATCAGCGTGATAAAATACATGGAATTACAGTCCCGGAGCGACAACTAACGAAAAAGTTTCCCAGGCATTTTTATAACCAAAATTGCAAAAATGAGTGATTTTAGGTACAGTAGACGACCGCGTTTCTCCGTTTCTCGGGAGCCAATCCAATTAGGGACGACCGCGTATTTCCGATACCCCACTACCTGCCCAAGTACCTGCCCACCGTCCCTTTCCAGGCGCAACTTTCCCTTTCCGAGCGCTGTTACCCGTCGCGCGTGGAGATACGTATAGCCGCGAAAATGACCGTAATATAAGCGTGCAGAAATATACTCCATGTATTTCGCAACTCAAGCCATAATTCGAAACTGAATTCTTAACTTGAATATGAAATGCATTCTGTGGTTTAAGGGAGACGCGTAAAAATCCCGTTTTATAAATTACGCATTTTATATTTATTTGATTACTTGCTTTGCTAAAGTAAACAAATGCTATTTTTTATGTGAGCAATTTATTTGCGTAAAACTCAATTGCCGCTTTCAGACAACAAAATAATATTTGCTTTTACTCTAATCAAAAATGTCAATTTTCGGTCATGTGGTTTTTCTCATACTACTCCGCAATCATGAATCACCGAGTCAGGTATCCAAAGTAATATAAACGGTATCCTCGATTTTTTGCCTATGCCTCGATATCAATTTAAGCTGTAATAAAGTGATTGGCAATCAATCGGATGCACCGGTGCTCGCACGAGCTACGGAGCATGCTATATTTTATTGCCTAGTGGATATATCGGTTGCCTATTGAGTGTAGCATCGTTTACAATTATTTAGATCGTTTAAAACATTCAGCTTCTAAAGTGAACGAAATATCTAAATGTTGCCTCGATTATATTCAATGAATAATAAAATTTATATTTTTGTTAAATACAAAACCTTTGCCACTATTTGAACCCATTGACCGGTAATCACTTAATTGCACCGAGCGTTAAAACCCGTCGTGGGTTTTCGTGGAAGCGATGAGAAAGATTACTTTTATTAATGAATACAATGTTTATATATCTCGGTTCTGACAATGAAGATTATTACTTTTGACTACTAGAAGCAGAATGAAACAGTATAAAAACTATATTAAAAATATGGCCACAGCAATATTTGTTTCATGCAGGCTTGAGACGGCGAGTTCAAATTTGGTACACCAATAGAGTGATCACATTGCTTCGTTCGGTGCTATTTTCGTGAAGATTGAGGCTCAATTGGAAATTTTACGCGACTTTGAATTTTTTGAAAATTCCCTGTGGTAGCTCTAACTTGCATAAAGTTTGAGTAGTCATCCATAAACTGCACACAAATATACTATTTTGATCGAAGACTTTTGGCATTAAATTTGGTAAAAATCTATCGAAGTGGTCAGACTTTATGGGATTTTGAGTTTTTTGTTTTTTGAAAAGTTACTAAGACCGGTCTAAATCGAATACACATGGAGATATCGTGCTGAAATTTGACACGGGAATGGACTAACACTGCACAATGTTTCATATGAAATTTGGCAAAAATGGATCGAAACGTTTACAAGATTTCTACATTTTTTAATTTTTCGGAAAATATTTGTTTCACGTCCGACGAGACTTTCTGCATCGAATATCCTTCCAGCAGTAAAATAAGTTCGAAATTTGTAATCAGCAGGGAAAAATACATTAGACATGATCACAAAACGGCAAATATTAGATTAATGGAAAACATCTTTTTCTAAGACCCTGTATTTTCGTTAAACGAAGTATATGCACAGATCTGACAAAAATTTGGAAAATAATAAATATTGGCGCATCTTGAGGCTGTCTGACGAGATAGCTATTCCTTTATGGTAAAATGACGGAATATGTCCGATGCTCGAATACGAGAAAATGTAGAGGTGGAATAGTTCATCGATCTTTGTCTCACATCTAGCTTGCCGCCGCGTGCCTTCTTTGTCGTCGTTATAGCATCGACGATTTCATTCGCAGGTAGCAAAAGGGAAGGAGTCGTTCGTTTCCCCACCGCGCAGGTAACGGACCGTGAGAAGGGGCCGAAACGGACAAACGCGGTCGTCATTTTCGGAAATACGCGGTCGTTCGGAATTATGCGGTTGGGAGAAACGCGGTCGTGCACTGTATTTGTAAACAACGATTTCTTTGCTTTCCGATGGCATCGAGGAAAAACCCAGGTGCCTATCGTGACTACAGTAAGACATACACAAGACGATGGATATGACGGGATTAAAAAGCTAGATAAAGAGGTATCACTAGGAATTCCGGAATAAAAATCGAAAGGGCAAAAAAAAAATTTGGGAGCGCATACTTCCATGTATTTTTTCGCGCCAAACGCAGATTCGACAAAGTGAAACGTGACGATGGAATATTTTTTACGCGCTGAACCTGAATCGGTCAACCGTTTTGCATAAAACTCTAAGACGTTGACGTTGAAAAAAGTTGAAAATTGAAATTTTCATACCGCTTTCTCATAAGGTTCCTTTATTCGCGAAGCTTCCTCTATGAGGAAGCCAAAAATACAGACAATGCTTCCTCATAGAAGAAGCTTCGCGAATAAAGGAACCTTATGAGAAAGCGGTATGAAGATTTCAATTTTCAACTTTATGAGGAAGCGATATGAAAATTTCAATTTTTAACTTTTTGTATTCAAACGGGAAACTTCGTATTAAATAAAAACGTCGGTAAATCTATTAAAAATTGGGTTTATTCAAAATTATTAATTTAAAATAGTTTACCCCGTAATAATAGCCATCGATCCCAGGAAGTAACACCCCTATAGAGGCTCCTGACAGCGAAGGGGTTAAAAAGTGATCTGGCAACACACAGTTATGTTGAGATGGCTTCGGCGCGATTCTTAGAAACAGTTTCGCGAAGTATTATGCGAAATTTGACGCAGGTCAATAGCCATTTGTATCGCAGCATATGTCTTTATTATAGAAAAATATTGAGTGCAATAGATTTTCAAAAATAGTAATTGGATTGTCCAATTACTATATTAAGAAACGACTTCTATGCTGCCGGAGAGCTGCCAACCGACGGCAGTACGGTTTTTTACGGGTTTTTTCAGGCACATATTTTTGAGGCATATCTTTTTTGAAGTCAATCGACCGTCATTTTCGCAGTTGTAGGTGCCAACAGAGAAATGCCTGATCCTTTTTTGATTCGACCGTGAGCTGAAACAATACAAATTTTAGGGATACGGAAAATCGAATGAGTTTCATATTAGGACCGGATCCGGCGGCATCCAAGATACATCCGGTGTGCTTTACTTGTGGCCGGTAAGGACCCAGTTTTTCAGGTGAAAACCCCGCAAATCTGACGTCACTTGCCTTTTTGGTACCTGAACTGGTGCATATCAGGCAAGTCTGAATAGGCCGTCTGACTCATGCCTGAGGTGCCTCTGTTGAAACATATGGCAGACGGAAAAATTTTCTACTCGGGACTCGCATCAAGTCTGATAGCGCGAACAGACCGAATACACATCTTATTAAATTGATTATCGTAGTTTAATGAAAAACGATAAAAAAAACACACATAATTAAAACTCTGAAGTTTATTTTTAAATATCTGTATGGATAAAAAAACACATACATAACATGCGCAAGAGAATGGGCGGAGTCGATGAGACTTGATTAGGGCATTGGTATATATTTTCATTTTTTTTATCTCTCATCGATCCGTACCGATAATCATTTACGTAACTAATAAGGCAATATTGTTACAAGGACGTAAAGCTCCGACGATCGTTTATTCGGATTGCGGAAGTTTAAACTCGTGCGCCTGGACTTTACTATACTGGAAGAAAACAATTGATTGATTGATGAATTACGTTGATTGTTGATTATCGACGGTTTTTCGTACATGTGGTGCTGACTAGATTGACTAGAAGTGTGAAATTGCATGTAGAATCGAACGCCCGGACGTTGAAGAACCGACAAAAAGCTGGGTGATAAAAAAAATTGGAGGTGTCGCTGGGAGCACCTTTCGGTGACCATTCTACGGTATCAAGGCTTGCGAGAGAGCAATGTATATATTTCAAATTATATATATATCTCGCTCCTAAATAATAACAGTTTTCATTCGCAATATTATCTACGCTCCAAAACACGTTGGCTGCCGAATGAGTGATTTATATTTCTATAAAAATTGGAGCCGATAAACGACGTTCGAGTTAAAAACATATTAATCGTATCGCTTACGGAATTTCGCAAGAAATGAAATATTTCACGGTTTATGCACACAAATAATTACGTTGGGAAATAGCGCTGGACGCGGAGTTGCGTTAATAACTAACGAAACAAAGCTCGAGGCACCCATCGAATAATTGAAATAAATAGATCAAGTCGCCCGCACACTTATCTCAAGATATAAAAAAAGTAAAACTTGAACACCGAAAACCATAATAACATAGCATCTAACTACAATAAAATCTCATGGTTGTAAGCATGGCGAATATTTTGACGCAAACCGAAGATGCTTGACTTTTTTTTCTTCCTCTTTCTATCTCCTCTTTGGCATCTCGAATATTGGTTTCTCAGAGATTATTGGCGTCCACATAATATCGTCATCTATGTTTCGTTATTTTTTAGTCACAATAACTAAGTCGTTGCGAGAGACAATGACTGCGAAGCGATTTTTAAAAGTTACAGTATAGTTCGTACAAAAAGAGGCCTTCGAAGCAATCTACTCTGTCGCGGTCTATTCCTGCTGTAGCAATCGTCACTTTACTTCCGCCCCCTTCGTCATCTCTCTAATTCTACAGTCTCTCTCTATCCCTTTCATGAATACATCTCGTTTGCTTCTCTCAAATAGTTTGAATAGAAAAATCTATGTGTAAGTCGACTAGCCGATCACGCGATTTTTGTCACTTGGAATTGATTCGGTCACTGGAAGTGTATTAATTAATTATCGTCGATTATAGTTATTACGATACAGTCGTTGTTATTCGGCTTTCGATGTGCCCGCGTCTGGCTCCGAACTCAAGGCTGGCAGGTCATGGGACTCGTGAGTCTTCCCAGCGGCGCTCCTGTAAGTGGAAATTATCAAATTAATTAAAAATTAGAAATATAAAATAAAAAATAAAAAATAAAAAATGTAACCTCATTTGTTTTTCCAGGCGTCCATCGCCGCCGTCGGTGAGATCGAGGCCGGCTATCATCTCGGAATAACTCTTCCACTTATCGGCATCCAGTTGGTGATCCAAATTTCCATTGCGGTAACCGTTCTCGTGTCTGCCGAGATAGTCATCGGCGGCGGGAGTCTTTCTGGATGCGAGATAGTCGGATCGTGAAGGAGCCAAAAGTTCCTCGTAGTAATCTGCCGACTTAGCTTCCGGACAGGAGTTGACGGAACCATACTTCCTCGGGAGCATGCTTCGTCCGCAGTACGAGTTGAAACCAGCATCGTTGACGAACCCTGTCCCTCGATTAGTCGGAGACATCGGACGCCTGTAGCACCCCGCATCGTTGTCCAAGCCGTAGTCCGTGCTCTGGTATCTTCTGTGCGGGCTCATCGAATCCGGCGACGGAGTTATCCGATATCTTCTCAGGGGATCGTAGCAAGAGCCAAGACTGTCGTACTGCTCGCTGGGCGATTGGCGATCGGCGGAGAAACTCCCGATGCTCCCGACGTCGGAGTATCTGTCGACCGGGGATTTTCTGTAGCTGGACGGGTCCTCGTTATACAGACTGTAGCTACGCTCGGGATGTCTTCTCATCGTGGAAGCGTACATGCTCGGTTTCCTGTAATCTTTGTCTCTCGACGAATTGAAGCTATACTTCCTCGGGAGCGTGGAACTCGTGGGAAGAGTGATACCAGGCGGTGGAGCGTTCAGGGAACTCTTGCGTTTTCTCTCGTTGAATCTAGAATAGAAACTCTTCCGTCTTATCCGGTCGATTATGGACTCCGGATGATCCCCGCGACTCGACGGCGAGTATGTCGGGGAAGTCGGGGATTGAAGATCATGCCTGTGATTCAAGTCGGCCGAGCATATGGACCAGGAATCGAAACTCTCGTTGTCATCTACCGGGGAGAACACATCTTCGGTGTGATCGTTGATAGCTTCCTTGATTCTCGGATTGCTGGACCTCCTCGTAGCGGCTCCTTCGTCAGTCGAATTAGTAGGCCTTGTCGATGGCACGTCAGGCTCTTTTTTATATTCCAAATTGGAATTTACTGGCTCCTCGAGGCTTTTGGACTTGTCTTCTTTGCACAACTTGGGAGTGATGATTTTTTCTTGGCTTCCGTACACTTCTGGTCCGCTCGACACTCGATGCAGATCCTCGACATCTCTGGCAGGCAGTGGCTTGTCGATGAAGATCTTGTTTCCCGTTGTATTGGCGTCGTCAGTTATCTTCGAAAAACTCTCCGACACTTTACCGATAGCTTCGCCGCTCTTCGGTGACTCGGATGGCGTGATCTTCGCGGCTGTTGCGATGGACTTCGAGCTCGACGGTTCGGCCCTAGCATAGTCCTTTTTCGATGCTGTGCCCTTGAAGGAGTGCTGAGGTATCTTCGATAGATCCAATTTCAAGTTGCTTCTATTGAACTTGGCGGTTCCCAGAGAAGCTAAAAAATTTTTGCAGTCGGAGTCGCTTTTCTGTACGTTGTTGGATACCGATCCGTTCGACCTTGATTCTGACTCTTTCGAGGGTGGCGCATCCGATGATTGAGGCGATTGAACGGCGTCCGCTGTCGGGGAATTAAAAGAATTTTTTTCCGTCGTCAGAGATGTCGAAGAGTCTTCCGTGTTGGACTTAATATCTTTCGGTTTCGCGACTGCACCGCATATCCTCGTGTCCGGACTCTTTTCCTTGCTCCTGTTGGAGCACTCGGGACTTTTATCTTTACACTTGCCGATACTCTCCGGGCTGGAGTCCTTCTTCGCGCCCGACGTTATCTTCTTCATCAGTGTCTTCGTAGTTTTCTCCTTCTCGTCAGATTTACTGTCCGAACTGTCGGACTTGTTCACAGCTTTCTTCACAACGCGAACGATCTTCTTCTTCCTCGTGCCGTCGGTGCTCTCCTTGTCGGTCGTTTCTTTCGGTTTCGCGACTTTCTTAAATTTCTTCTCGCCCTCCTCGGCCCTCTCAAAATTGCTCAGCTTCGAGACCGAGCCATTTTTCACTAAGCTCGTCAAAGTTTTCACGTTCCTCCTCTTGACCTTGACGACTTTCTTCTCTTCGACCTCGCTGCTCTTCGCTTCTGTCTGTTTGTTATCCGTAGTCTTCTCCGGCGAGGATTTCTTCGTCATGACGAGTCTCGAGACGATGCTGCTCTTATTGTCAGCCGATTTCTCCGGTGGAGTGCTCTGTCTCGAAGTCTCCTCTTTGGAGCTCGACAATTTTTCCGGCCTGTCCGTCTTTCCTTCCATCGATTTTTCCGGACTGAGTTTCTTCAATGGCTTCGTTTGCTTCTCCACCGATCCGGATTTCTTCGACGAGCTGCGTTCCGTTGGGCTTTTCTCCTTTATCGGCGACTTCATCCTCTCCGCTGTCATCTTCTCCGGTGATTTTTTGTTCTCCGAAATCTTTTTCGATGGCTTCGCTTCCATCTTGGCGAACTTTGTTGGAATCTTGCTGCCGCTGCTAGTCGAGGGTATCTGCTCGGAGCAGAGGACGCTATCCGACCTCGAGCCCTTGTAAGTGTTTCTCTTGAACTTACTGAGTATTGTACTCTGCGGGCGTTGCCCAGCGGAGCACGTCTTCGAGGAGTCATTTTTGAAGAGTCCCAGAACCGATGAGACTCTGCGCTTCGAGGTCGTCGAGGGACTCGCCGCACCGCACATCGGCAAATCTTCGACGCTGACAGCTCTCTTTATCGGTCCAGCCTCATTATCGCGACAGTCCGCGGGCACCAGAGAGCTCTCCGGTGCCTTGTGGTCCGCCGGAACAGTGGTGCTATTCGCGAGCTTCGAGCCGTCATCGCTGGAACGAAATTTCTCTAGTTTCTTCTCGAGAGACTGCAGGAAGCTATTCTTCGAGCTCTGCCTCTCGAACGTCGCTGCCTCGCAAGTCTGACCCGAAGAGGTGCCCGTATCGCCCTCTGATTTGTTGTCCCTGGGCAGACTCTCCGTTTTGTCTCTCGTTATCGCATTAGCTTCGTTCTTCAGTTCCTTCTCCGGCTTTTCTTCCTGATCGATCGTAACTTCCTGAGCTCTGGCCTCGTTCCTCTTCTTTGAGAACCTCGATTTCCTACGCTCGTTCTCCGCCGCCTTCTGGGCCTCCTTCTCCTTGACGTACTGACTCTCCTCCCGCGGAGTATCAAAGAAATCGGGCCGAAGAAATCTCGAGATCCTCCGAGGTCCCTTGTCCTTCGGTGACTTATCCTTCGTCTCCTGATCCCTGCCGTCCCTTCCGCCACTTCCGGCTCTGAAGAACTTGCTGAGTATGGACCTCTCCGGGGTCGAGCCATGGGGGCTTCCTCCGGCGTCCTGCGAACAGGACAATGTCTTCCTTCGCTCACCGGAAGTGGAAGCTTCCCTGGTCAACGAACCCGAGCGCAGTCTCAAACTGGGAATGCAGCTGCGACGTTTTCCCATGCTACTCGTCACGTCGCTCATCGAGCTCAGCAGAGTCTTGTCACACTTGTCGGTGTCCTTGTAACTTGACGTTAAATTAGGATCGAACTTTCCGGGACCAAGGTACCGCAATTTAGACTCCTTTATCAAATTCTCGGCTGCCAGTAGTCTGTTCTCGAAGTCCCTCGAGGTATCGGGCTTGTACGGAGAGACGTTGTAGTCTCCGAGATTCGACGAAGACTCCGTCGGCGAATCGTCGCACGATCTTGCCGACGTACTCGAGGCTGCGTCACCGAGGTTCGTGTTGGAGTTGTTCGCAGAATTGCACTCCGACGTTGAAGCCAAATCGCTTCTACCGCTCGTAGCTTTCGGCGAGTTGGAAAATTCGTCCGGTGGTTCCTCCTGAATTTTTTCGGTTCTGTAGTTGTAGTTGTGAAAACTGTCCCGACGAAGAGCACCGCTCGGACCTGGTTTCGCGGTGTCCCGGTACTTTCTTCCCAGGGTCATTACCTGGCGAGGAAGAGGCGGAAGCGACTCGTCCTCGTCGTCGAATAGGCTGACACTTCTTCTCGGCGAACGTTGCTCCAATTTATCGGCTCTGCCGCCGTTCTCCAGGAGGCTGTTAGTTCGACGGACTCCTCGGTCACAGGATCTGCTTCTGTACTCCGTCTGATCGGATATCGTCGATGAACTGTACTGACGATTTTCAGCCTCATTAATGTTCTCGGTGCTTTCGTCGGTCGTCGATCTGTAGAGTTTTTCGCGCGGTATCGAGGGCGATCTCGGCAGAGACTGTCTCGTCTGTTCGATAAACTGTCTGCTCAGTCGTCGGGCGAGACTGGGCGTGAAATTCTGCTCCAACGACTCTTGAGCGTCCTTCATTACTCTCAACGAGTCCGACATCGTGCCGATCATCTCGGTGTCTTCGCGCGTTTTTCTATCTGTAAAATAATGGAGAACAAAGTCTTTTGCAGGTCGGGCCACGATTAATCGATGAGCCTCTTACTGCCGTCGGGGGGTTTGTGTAGTGTGTATTTATTTCGCTTTTTTTTTTTGTTTAACGAACTTCAATCTCTGTATTTACACTCCTTTATTTATCTAGATACATAAAATGTTATTTTCCTCTATCTTTTTTATATAAATTTATTTATTTTTATTGTGAGATGAAAACGATAGTACAGAGCCGATTGAGCTTGGAGAGGAAAAAAAAAGCACCAGTCGTCTCGGGACTCGACATTGTACTTAATATTAAATCTAATTGCAGGTATCGAGAGCTAACATACAGTATGATCTTCTTGTTGTTGTTTTTTTTTTTTTTTTTTTCAAGTCCGTTTCGCTCAAACAGCGCATTCTTTTCTCAAGATTCAACGACTCAGATAATGATAATGGAAGATTTTGAGCTTCTAATGTTTTTACAAATGACGTTTTTTTTTAATCTGACACACACGAGAATTACCCTGCTGAGATGAGCACGTAAGATGGCAAAATATTATTTATATTATCGTATGTATTATATCGGGCAATCACTACCCTCATAAATTGGTGATTAGAGAGGTACACTCATTTAACAATTACGTTACATTTTATTTATATATATAATATATATAAATAGTTCGTTCAATATATAGTATAGCTGCTCATGCTTCAAATAAACGAGACTAGTAATCTTTTTTTAATCATAATCAATCCACTAACAACGTTTTCTATGTATAGTAAGATATTAAATGAGTAAACCTTACGGTATGGCGCCGGCGTTTTTGGCGGCACAACTTGTAGCCGAATATTAAATCATTATAAATACGTGGTAGCATTAAACAAAAAGCATTCCGAGACAATAATAAAACAAACAAAACTGTTATTTAAACTCTCAAAAACACAACAAATCTCAGCCATTTTAGATCACGGGTTAGTGTCATTTCGCTTGCGTTATAAAACTCGAAATCCTTTTTTTTTCTTTCTCACGTTCTTTTCTCTCTAAATTCTCTCACTAACATCGTCATATACAAAAATTGTGATATAACAAAGTTACGTATTTTTTTATGACACATCGCAACGATTAGCTTATATACAAAAACAGCTTTTTGAGCAGGCTCAGTATGATTTATTTCAATGAATTTATTAATCCTTTTATTTACGCCGTTTCTCACGTTATATCAGACGTTCAACACTCGCTTAAGATTACATAGCTATCCGTAACTTTTTTTGTTATAAAATATAAATATCGTATGTATGTATCACTTAGGGCAACATTTTTCTGTCTCATGTGAAACTTGTACACGAAACTTTGAAACGAAAAAAAAATCTCGATACAATCTAGCTCATTTTCTTGTTATTTTTTTTCCCCACGGTACAGCCAAAAAAGGTTGCTTGACCGATTTTTTTTTTTTTTTTTTTTTTAACGAATAAATCATACTTTCAACTACCCGACACGTTCATTGATTCGTCAACGAGACGTTTAGTACAATAGCTCACACTTTACAACAGCGGTGTTAGCGTTATTTTTTCTGCTGTCATTTTTTTTTTTTTTCTTTCGTTTCTCGAACACTCGTTAATTGGCCATACATTATACTTTGCATTTTTTTTCTTGTTTCACCCGAACAATACATTTATAGATAGTGTGTCTCATTGTGTCCGGTTGGATTGCGATCGGCTATCGTCAAGTTCGCAATTAACTCCTGACGGTGGAAACCGATAACAAACGTCGGCGATATAATTAATATTGATGCGTGTATATGAGCAACGGTTCTTTCGAGAAATTCAAAATAATGAGAATAATGGTGTAAATACGTGGTGAAATGACAATGGCCTCGTATAAAAATGACTATTATGCGATTCAGTTTTATTTTTATTTTTGTTTTTTTTTTCACTAAATTAGGTATAGTATAGTACCTAACTTGGTTCTTTTTTTTCTACTGGGGATTACCGTCGGCCCGCCTACGGAGAGTCACTCGCACGGTCGCTGCAACAACCGTCATAAAAGACCGTCAATCAAACGTGCCACATTGCGGCGCCGACGACAATTTATAGAAAATATTTTCGGTAGTCGTTTTTAACGATTTTTGTTGATTTTTTTTTCTTTTTGTTAGTCGACATCGGCAACTAAGATCTAAACAAAATGGACAGGGCCTTCCCAACGACGTAGCAAACTTTTGCTACGCCCATATGAGGTTGTACTTTTTTTAAACATTAATTTACTACTGGGTATAAAAAAATGATTTTTTATAGCCGAATCAAGTCATGTTTATTGAACAATGTACTGTTAATAATCAAGCATCATACGATCGGTTGGATACTTTATTCGGCCTCGATGTAACGTTAATTGTAATTCTCGAAGGCCCTGCTCCAGTCCAACTGTTATAGCAATTGGAATTTGAGATTAGACCAGGTTGCATGATTGTTTTCGTTTTTTCATCAGGACAATAGCCAAGCGAGATATAATATTCGTAACAAAAAAAAAAAAAAAAGAAGCGATATCGTTCTCTGGTTGTTACCGAAAATATAGTCCGTCAAAATATCAGTCAGCGATTAACAATTTATTAGGTTTATTATCACTGATTGAGGAGTCGACGATAGACTTTTGAGATATCACGTTGATTCTTTCAATGTGGTTTTCCGTTCTTTTATTTTCTGTGTGTATTTTTTTCTTTTAGCATAGTGGACATGAGTGATTTGCTGCATTTTTGTATATGGACGTGTTCAGTACATGCTCGAAACTATATATGGTTGAAATCGTTACGTGATGCGAGGATCGCTACTGCGCTGTTAAAGGACCATTAAAAAAGTGTAAATTCAAAGACACTTACAGCGATTACGGCGATCTAACGGGTTCTACGTCAGGCAAGGTAAGCTTGCATTATTTTTATTATACAATAATTACTCATCATTGCCGCATCGACTTTTAGGGTCTATTTTGTTCAATTCAACAAAGGATGCTTTTTTATTACTATGTACAGTATGTATGTAGTACGAATTATCTAATCGGTATTTCAGCAAAGGTTCATTTTTTGTTTGTTTTATCTCTTTTTAACGAATAAATAAAACGTGCATCCATGCAATAAGAAAATATATCTACGACACAAGAATTTTAACATTAGCTCTAAAGCATTGACAAAAAAATAATCGTTCGTGAAAGCTATGGTTTTGCAAATGAAATGGATCGACTTTCGAACCCACCTGTGTCAGACAAATTGACCTTACGACGTTAAACTAATAAATGCGTTAGTACAGTAAAAAAATAAAGAATAATAACTAAAAAATTGGTAAAACATCGTCAGGCAACAAGTCAACGAGGGAATTATTGGTTTGGAAAGTAAATAGAAGAGAAAACTAGAAAAGAATGATTTTATATATATGTATATATATATATATGTATACACACACACACATATATACATATAGATATTGAGATGAGGTAAACCACTAAAAGTAACAGATAATATGTGCTTTGTCTATCAACGACTCGACAACAGCTAGGTACTAGGAAATGCATACTGAATTCCAATTCGGTACTTTATCACCCTGCTAAATTCACCCGGATATATATATATATATACCCGGTGAGACATGGAGATGATAAAACACCGTGAGACATCTCACGACACGGCAGAAGCTTCGCTCGATCTATGCTGTTCGATACCACCCCATCGTCGCCCAATATAACTATTATAGTTTTTTTTTTTTTTTTTTTTTTTTTTTTTTTCCGTACGATGTTACTATTATCAGTGCAAAAGCATCGAACTACTACGGGCCTAAACATAATCTAAGCTTCTGCGAATGCGTGTCTCAACACAATACAACATCAAGTCCGTGTGTGTTTCTCTTCAACATTTCACAGTGGAGCCTTGATTAAATTAAATTAAATTTTTTTTATGTGATCTTCATATTCGTGTATGCTCCATGAAAATGATAATAATGTAGATAATTTACGACTGATCGGTTCCACGGTAAATTGTACTCCAGTCGTGTCGCACGCTCTTACCTCGTGGCAATGTATTGCTGCTTCCCATTTCGAAGACGCTCTCGCGCGACGGCGTGCTACGAGTACCGGGACTACTTGGCGTAGCCGAGTTTGACGGTACTGCCGAATCCCTCTTGCCGAATCGATCTGTTTCACGGCTCATCGAACATCTGAACGGCGATTCCGCCAGTCGCCTACAGACAGAAATTTATTATTCAGCCTATCGCCAATCGGTAACTGTACATAAATAACAAGCTCCCGAAGCTATTTTTAATGCTAAGCTCAGTAAGTAATAATTTCCAACACCTGTGCATCTTCATTTTATCTGTAAATTTGTGATTAAAATTCGCATAAGTGAATAACTACGAGGATGTGCAATTAATTGGATCGTTTTCGATCTATCGACGATGTGCCAGAGTGTGCTGTACTATTTAATAATATAAATGTTGCGATCTATTTTGGATGTAGGTGCTTTTCGAGTGACTCGTATATTTACAGGGAAGAGAATAGCGAGGTAGAGAAAAGATTTTTCCATTTCTAATCGGACAAACTAAAAATCAACGTTAAGCTAAAATCAAACAGAAAAAATTAAATGGCTCGTCATTATTTGGAACTCACGTTGTGATCGTCCGCGTTTCAAAGTAGCTCTCGTAGCTTGCACAAACAAGCGGACAACTTTAGATACGACGATGGTAAAATTACTCTTTGAAAACTCGTAGAGTGCAATGGTCGTCACGTTCGGCGTCACAGGTCGAATCAACGATATGTTAGATGCAAAAAAAAAAAAAAAAAAAAAATAATATCAATCGAGGTACCTGGAGAGCGGCTCGTGAAGACCCCAGAAGCCTTGAGACGAATTCGAGCCGAGTCGACCGAGCAATCTACTGCTAGGAAAGCCGCTACCCCTGTTGTCGTCAACGTTCAGTCTCTGGGTTAGACTCCTCACTCGTGACAACAACGTCGAGAACAAATTCTCCGCTGTCAACAGCTCGAAGCCATCATCGTCGTCGTCTTCGCCCGATGACAGACTGTCAGCATGCTCGGGTGGCTGTCTTGTCGGTCGGGAACTTCTCAATCTATGCATATGCCTCTGAAGCAGGTCGTCGCTATCCCTAAGAATTTGCCACATCGATGTCAATAAATGAAGACGAAACAAGATAAAAAAAAATTATCTACTGCTGAACCCGAATGAATATTCAACCTGTGCAGTGTGGAGAACGGAGATTCATCCTCGCTAGCGTCGGACAGAAGCGAGCTCATTCGCCGCGGTCTTCCGAATCTCGATCTCGGCGGATTCGAGCTCGTAGGAGTGCTGTTCTTGCTCTCCGGCTCGACGCTTCCTGATCTCGGGGTAACGTAGCCACCGCCTTCGACGGCGATAGGAATAATGTACTCTCTCGGACTCTTTCTGATCGGTTCTGGACCGACTGTCGAGCCGAGGGCGCTGTCCGTGTCGGAGTCTGCGGTCGATTGACGAGATAGAGAACCCGAGCGTTGAGACATCGAACGTTGGGGCATCGGAGGTTTTGGCGGGGGCGTCACGGTCTGTCTTTGATGCTGATCAGTTTCAACCTGCAAAATATTTCGATTAAATAAATCCATTAGCTAAACAAACCGTTGCAATGGCGAATTTTCGAATCGGAAGATTGTCTTGTTTTTTTTTTTTTTTTTTAACGCACTTGAATCGGTATTATTCTTTCTTTGGGAGCAATCTTCGCGACGCCCTCGGGCTCGAGACTCGAACTTCTGTTAGCCTGAGGCACTACAGCGGCCACCGGGAAAGCAACTTCCGATCTCTGAGTTCTCAATTTTTGCGGATGGAAAGCGTCTATCTTGGCCTCGACTTCGGACTTGAACGCCGAACCTTCCGGTGATTTTATACCCGCGAGTATTATCTCCGCTTTGGTGGTTTTTCTCGGTCTCGGTAGAGTCGCGCTCTTCAGCGTTATCTCCATTTTGCTCGACATCGTTGGCTCGTCCGCGTACGAATTGTCGAGACTCTGAGACTCTGGAGTATTCGACACCTGTATAAATGTGAAAAAAGCTCTCTATAATACAAAAAGATTTCGCCGCCGCTGCGGTAGTCATGTTCAAGAATAGTGGGGATTGCCCTTGATTTTGATTATTCCAAGTCTCTATTCTAAGTTTTGGAGACACTCGACGGGTCCCACCAAGTGAACTGACATATACGTGTGTATTATTGTGTATTGCACGACGGGAGACATAAGAATGGAATAGATATATTTTTACCGATTTCTCGAACGCGATGGGTTTCGTTTCGAATGGAAACTTCGTGTCCACCGGCGTGGAAACCGAAACAGTGGCGGAACGCATGTCGTTCGGTCCGACTTGTATCTTCAAGCCGAGTTTCTTCGACTCCGGACTCTGAGGCGTGATCGGTGGTGATCCGTTTAGTTTCTTCTGCACCGGTGGTTTACCTATGGCTCCGGTTATAATATCCACCGCTCGTTTTTTTTCTTCCTGGCGCTTCTGATTCTCATCCTTGAACTCGGAGCTCGAATTCGCCGCAGTGTTCGGTTTTTCTTCTGCTTTGTCGTTCTTCTTTTCGTTGGGTACGTCGATTATGACTTTGGAGGCACTCTGCTTCACCGTTTGAGGTACGCTGATAGACCCGAGACTCGCTTTACGCTCGAAAGCTCGCTTAGCTCCGCCCACGTTGACTCCCGGTATGAAAATCTTCTTTGGCTTCTCGTTCTCTATACCCGCAGCGAATTGATTGAATTTCTCGGCTGCCTCGAATATCTTCGATCGTCTTCTCTCCGTTGGCTTTGCCGGCGGCACTGCAGCTTCGTTTGAAAAATCGGAATCTAAGGAGAGCGCTTTCTGCTTTAATTTCCTTGCGTCCTTGATGGCTTCGATTTGCTCGGCTTCTTTCGTAGGAACTTTGTCGTTCGTTTGCAATTCTATCTGCCCTGTGGCTTCTTCTTTGCTTGGCACCGGAGAGGCAGTATCGATTTTCTCATCTGTCTTGACTTCTCTCTCCGCGAAGATAACCGGAGACATCGTGTTCTCCGGAACTTTGACTGCTCCTTGAACCACCTCGGAACGCACAGTCTCCGGTGATTTTTCACAAACTCCGGCGAGTTTGTTGCTCATCGGTTTCGCGTCGTTCACGTTCTCGTTCACATCTCGCGGTGAAGTCTCTTGAGGTATGTCTTGAGGTATGACAGCCGGCTGGTCGAGCGCTACCGGCGTCTTGCTTCTCTCTTTGCTCGGGGACTTGGATAGGGACTCTTTTATCAATTCTAGACAAGCGCTCGCCGTCTCGTCGTTACGAAGGTCCAGCTGCGGCTTGGACGAATCGATAATCGAGGGATCGACTTCCATCGCCTCCTCGGTTATGGGATGAGCTATTGGCGCTGAGTGATGTCTGAAATTTTGTTTCATATTCAAGGCATACGAATCAATTATTTTATTATTGGGTTTGAAGAAAATAATAAATACCTGTTGGAGGTGAATCTATGAGCGCGTGGTGCCGTTTCCTCGTTCTTGTCTTTTTTCCTTAATCGTTCTTTCCTCTTGACGCCGGTCTCGAGACCAGCAGCTTCATCCATCGATGGAGTGGTCTCCAGTTTCCTCTTCGAGTCTCCAGCGGCCGAAGATCTCGGCTCCTCCTCGACCATCTCTCTGACTCTTCTGTCCGAATTGTTTCTGTCGAGTTCCATCAAGCTACCGACCGAATGGCACCTTGTCGGTACCAGAGTCTCGGAAGAGATATTGTTGACAGCTTCGCCGGAGGGTCGCTGATCGCCGACGACTAGCTTGTCCGCGCTGGCGGACTGCGGCACCAACGAGAGCAAAAGATCTAGGCGGACAGGCGTTTGGGCAGCGAGATCCTCGGCTATGTCTAGACAATTCTGCTCGTATCCCTCGTTCACCCACCAGTGAGAACAAATTTTTTCTATATCCGCACGCCGAGCTGGACACTTTGTTAGCATGTCCTTTATGAGCGGCGAAGCGGCTGAAATATTAAATTAATTATGGATCGATATTTTTTTTTTTTTTTTTTTTTTAACGAAGAGATTGACTTAAAATTTTTTTAGAAATAATTCAAAGGTGACGATAGCCAATTTTAAGAATAATCGACCCCACTCACGCGACGGAATTTTCGGCTCGAAGTAATCCGATTGCGAAATTTGTCTGGTGAGCCTCTTAAAATTTGATCCATCGAAGGGCATAGCACCGTAGACGAGGGTGTAAAGTAGAACGCCCAAGCTCCAGCAATCGACTTCCGGACCGTGATAAGGAGTTCCCTTGACGATCTCGGGACTGGCGTACAAAGGACTTCCGCAGAAAGTGTTTAGCAACCGTTGCTCGTCGAATACGTTCGAAAGACCAAAATCCGCAATTTTCGCATTTCCTATCTGATCCAGCAGTATATTCTCCAGCTTGAGATCTCTGTGGCATATCTTGTGTTTGTGGCAGTAAAACACAGCGATGGATATCTGTCGAAATATCCTGCGGGCTTCCGGCTCCGAGAGGACTTTTCTTTCGCTTAGATAGTCGTACAGCTCGCCGCCAGCCGCGTATTCCATTACCAGTACCATTTTCTCCTTGTTCTCGAAAACTGCAAAAAGTTCAAAAGTTAAATTAGATTAAAAAAACTTAAAGTTGACAATTTTTTTTTTTTTTTTTTTTTTTTATCGCTTTTTCACTGTACCTTCGTATATGTGTATAATATTAGGATGCTGTACACTCGACATTATCTGAATCTCTCTCCTTATCCTTATGAGATCCGCTTCGGTTTCGATCTTGCATTTTTTAATTGTTTTTATAGCGACCTCCTGGCCGGTCTCCTTGTTAATTCCTAGCTGAACCTTGCCGTACGTGCCTTGTCCCAGTTTCTTTATGATGTCGAATCTAGGGTAAAAAAAAAAGAAAAGAAAACATAGACTTCGGTATTGATCGATTGTGTTGAGTAGCCGTGATGGACAGGGTCGGTGAAATGGCGATTTGACAATGCCGCGTTGTCGTTACTCAAAACAGCTGGCCCGGTCGCCAACAATAGGACTCTTAACTATAACGATTTTGGCAGCGAATTTAGATTTCTTGATCAACTGTCAACAGTGTGGAATTGGCCAATCGGAGTGGAGGTCGTACGATATCAGTGCCTTGAGATCAATGCATTTTTTTGTTTTTTTCTTTATGCACGCAGCAGAGCATAGTTACCTCTGCTTCAGTTTCCTCTTGTGATTGTGCAGACGCACACCTCCCGTGCTCTCCATCCCACCCATTATATTGTGTATGCTCGCTTCGCCGACAACCATTTCGATCAATTATCTGCAAATACAAACAAACAAAAAATGCAATGTATATTTTTTTTATGACACTTCACTCCATGTATCTTTATCAAAGATTTTTGTTCGTCATTCAAAAATGAAGATGTAAGATAAAATCGATTAAATAAAAAATAAAAAAAAAATCAATTGCTGAATAAAAAGGTTCCGGGGGTTTTATGGTTCGGAGTGTAGCGAAGATCGGAATTGTGGCATGATTTTTTTTTCAGACTCGAAGCCAGCAAACGCGATTCTCGCTGTTGGAGCGAAGGAGGATGACGCTGCGACGGCACACCGATCACGAATCGGACGTAAGATGAAGTGAGAGTGAGAGGGGGTCGGAGAGAGAACTAGCCGGAGTTTTAGTGCAAGAGCATGCGAGCGAGATAGAATGTGCTTCGAGGTTTATTTTCGGCCACCGAATGTCGCCCTGTCTCGGCTTTTCTACGGAGCGACTTGTGTCTTTCGCGGGCGCGTGGACGTCGGGGCGCCTGGACGAAGGCTACGGACTACTATAGACGAAAATTTACAGTCTGCCTCATCTCGGTTTACCGAGGCAGGCAAGACCCCCAGTCAGTATCCATCTAGCCACGGAGCCTCGGAGAGAACAAATTTACGATGCGTGCACAGCGTTAAGCCAGCCCGATGCGTACAGAGGAGACCCAGATTGCGACTTCCACTTCCTCTTCTTTTGTCTTCGACACGGATGGGCAGCAGACGTCGTTTCTCCATGTAACAATGTACGACCGATTAACGGATTGCGATTGACAGGGGCTGGACCGTAAATATATCATCGGATAAACGCTAGTAAACCATTGCTATTGGATTCGAAAAGAACAAAAAATTGTTTTTTAAAAACGCTACTCATCGAAATGTCTGCCCAAGATTCTTCTTCAATAAGCAATACTCCAACAATTCGAATAAAGTTAGTATATAAAAAGAGATATCAGACGTGAGCAAAGTACCGAAGATTACTTAAAGTACTAAGTACTTTGAGTACAAAGTACTGTTAACCACTTGGATTAGTACTTCTTAACCACGATTTTCACATTTGCTAGTGTCGAATGCGAAACAAGATTAAAAATGTCCGTGGTATCTATAACTTTCGTCAATTTTGAGCTATTGTCCTAAAACTGCGAACGATTATAATACTTTGATCAAACACCTTTAGCATTGAATTTGAACAAAATCCATACAAGCTGTCTGATATTATGGGATTTTTATATGCTTAAAAACTGTTTAATTCGAGCAAACATGGAGGTATCGATCTTAAATTTCATACGGGAATGGCACGCTTTGGTATTAAATTTGCCGAAAATTGATCTAACCGTTTAAGTTTTATGGGTTTTTAACAATTTTTCATTTTTTTAAATTCTTTTTTTACATTTGACAAGAGTTTCTGAATCAAATGTCACGCTACGAGTAAAATGAGTTACATTTTTGTAATCGGCGGTGAAGAACACATGAAAAATTACCTCGAAACGACGAAATCTGTAAATTTCAGTTTGCGATTACTTACAATAAATTTTGCAGTGAATCTCGACGGTTTCAATTTTATAAGATATACAATTTTTTTATATTACAAAAAAAGGTGCAAAGTAATTTGCACATGGCTTCTTTATTTATTACATTTTTGAGCATAACTTTCTCTAACTTACTTTGCACCTTTTTATATTCAGCACTCCAAATTAGAACATTGATCCAAACGTACTGAGGAAAAAAATGTCACAAGTACTTCGGTCTTAGTACTTACTAAAAGTACTTAAAGTACCCAAAAGTACTTTGGTAATTAAATACTGCCCAGCTCCGAAAGATATATATTAAAGTATATAATTTTTTCCCGCGCTAAAGTATTTAATACTTCACTGATAATTCTTATAGTTGTTATACTAAAATAACTATAGTACAAGTAAAATTGATTGTACCATAAAGCTCAAATTATAGTTAATCTGAGCTCTGCGATAGAATGGATCTTCGTTTTCGCTACTGGACGTTAAATTTTGTCGATAGCAAAAAAAAAAAAAAAAAATACTGAATCGTTCTGTTAAATTTATACGATATAACTTGGAAGCTCCGCCGTTTCGTCGGGACGTGCGGATGCTCGGACGTCATGAAATATTGCTGATAATAATAACGGAAATAGTGGCGCCAGTTTTCCCAAGGCAAATGGCCAACCTTGGATCCCTCGGGTCGACTCGAGAGGGAGCGAGGCGGAGATCCGAAGTCGAGTACGTATTGTGTCGAGAGCCCGCGATCCCTCGCCAACGTTTATTGCTTTACGGAACTTTTCAGCTAAGAGATATATTTCCCTCTCTGGATCCGCGCATGGCCTCTGGCATGTTCGAACGTTCGGTTTCATCGTTATCAATGCAACACGAACGGCGCAGCTATTCCCCGACGGTTCATCGGCCTGTGGATACCTTTTCCGAGACATCCGCGGGTGCCTTCTTGCCTTATCCACCGCGCTGTAACGCATTAATAGCTTCACGAGTTATCTCGCGGCTTTCGAGACGAGTTCTTAATGCACTCCCGGCCATGCGAACTAAACTTCCGAAGCCCGCTCGAATGGATTGTTCCTGGGCTCAGTGAGACAGCGACTAGGAAATTTGAAGGTAGTACTTGCGATACAGTCCCGCTAAACTTGAGTTTCAGAGAAAATTTCCAACACTTCCTGATGGGATAAAAATCTGATAAAAATCAAGTGTATGGAAGGTGCTGCAAAGATTGTTTTTTTGAAATAATAATTCC
This sequence comes from Exephanes ischioxanthus, assembly GCA_958510785.1. Taxonomy (NCBI): domain Eukaryota; kingdom Metazoa; phylum Arthropoda; class Insecta; order Hymenoptera; family Ichneumonidae; genus Exephanes; species Exephanes ischioxanthus. The sequence goes on from OY294022.1 coordinate 1,968,571, forward strand.
AATTTGTCATTCAAAAAAATTGAAGATAAAAATTATTATTCAACAAATTATTCGACAACTTAACTATTTTCGTTCATAAAAATAATTCGTTTATTTTTCTAAATACGTATGAATTTTTTAAGAATTTTTTGTAATCTTTGAAAATTGCGTTTTTTCACGCTTGAACATAGAAAAAACGCGATTTTCAAAGATTACAAAAAATTCTTAAAAAATTCATACGTATTTAGAAAAATAAACGAATTATTTTTATGAACGAAAATAGTTAAGTTGTCGAATAATTTGTTGAATAATAATTTTTATCTTCAATTTTTTTAAATGACAAATTGGAATTATTATTTCACAAAAAAAAAATATTTGCAGCACCTCCCATACACTTGATTTTTTAGATTTTTATCCCATCGAGAAGTGTTGGAAATTTTCTCTGAAACTCAAGTTTGGCGGGACTGTACTGCAAATGGTACCTTAATCCCGGGGAAGAGATTTACTCTTGCGTAGCCTCTACAGCTTCTCTTCGTTCTTCATGCTCCAGTCATCTGAAATATCGCAAGCTTGATTATTAATCGGATATTCATTTTTATCTTTAACAGCAGGCCTCGAAAATACAAAGTAACCGAGAAATTTGGCTCCGCGAACGTTTTCTTCTTGCGAAGTTTCTTCATTAAAAACTGTAGAGCTCCTAAAGTAAAAAAAGAAAACAAAAAATAGAAAACCTCGATTCAAAAGGTTTCTCGCAAGACGTCTCGGGTCAATGAAGTGTGCAAAAAAAGGGAGGTAAATTTCCGAGCTGGGATAAAGAAATATCCTCGGTTGTGGACACAGCGCGATCCCGTCTGCATATTTCAGAGTCCATTGCATTCACACACACGTCGGGCGGTTTGTGGTTTATTTGCTCGTGTCCTGTCTACTACTCTACTCCACGGTGTCTCTTGCCCGGATGTTTCGTCGCTCCCACGTACTGTTGCACGCCAAAGCTTTGAGAGTTCACGCTTTTCTCAACGTAATCCTCGTACGTCGTTCCTTCTACATTCAACATCTCTTCCCAACAACAACAAAAATTCTTAAAACGCGACCTTTTTTTAAAACCGTCTCCGACAAACCGTGATGGTTTTTGTACAACCATCACGGAAATATATCTAATATATTGAATATATCAAAAATATATTAATATATAATTTTTGCCGCGAAAATATATTTAAAATTTCGGCAATACATTTCTCGACATCTGCCACATGTACTTTCTTTCCCATGTCTCCAACGCATCATCCAAGTTTCGTCGGACTAATTTTCTAATCGACGATTATTTGTCTCCGCCCGGTCGATAAATAAAGGAGACCGGGACAAAATGGAATACCTGGACGAGACGGACCAACATCCTTCATTTCTCAACAGACTTTTCATATATCCCATGATAAATTGGCAATTTTGCGCCGCTCCTGCAAACACGTCGTATCTCATTCATATACAGTAGAACCCCGATTAATCGGGGCCGAATTAACCGGGAGGCGGATTAACCGTGCATCTTCCGATGTTTATTTTTTTTATTTTTTTTTAATGCTCGGAGCAAACCAAAGTTACTGAGTAGTTAAAAAAAAAAAAAAAACTAGCTTACGTACAATTAATGAAAAAAAAATCCTAAGCTTGACCTTCTAGTTCACACAATTTAACAATTAACTGCACGTTGTACAAAACGTCATTGTACCTAGTAAAAATAAAGTTGCATCGTTAGCCATTATTGCCTTATATACTATCGCTGTCTAGTTCGGATTAACCGGGCTTTCGATTATCCGGGAACTGTTCGGTCCCGAGCATCCCGGTTAATCGGGGTTTTACTGTATCTATTAACTTTTTATTGTCTCGCGTCGATCGATTCCTAAAGCATCACGCGACACTTTGGCGAGTCGCTCTTACAAGGCTTTCTCGCATTCTCGATCTCGAGCGTTGCAATGCACGTTTGCATTACGAGGAGAGCTTATCCTGTGCCAAAGCACCGGCCCCGCCGTGTGGGCTATTCACCCCGGGAGCTTCCGGGCCGCCGGCCGAAAAATAGGCTTGCAATTATTATTTTTATTCTCGACCGACGCTTCGACGTTACTCTAACTGTACTCTACGGGCAAACTATTCTTCGCGACGGTAGACGCCGAGACGCTCCTCCTAGCGCTGAAACATTGTAATTCGACAGAACACACGGCCAGGGTTCGTCGAACTTTCGGAGAGCGTGGATTAAACGCCGTCATGACAATATTATATTTCACGATGCGCACAGAGATAGGAACGGCAATGACGGAGTATTATAAGACAGATGATTCAACGAGTGCAGATTAGAACCACCGGTTCATTCAGACATATCTTATATGCATACACAAGACATGACAATACCGACTCGTCCCGTGCCAAATTCACGCTTTCCCGGTGTTGTTGTACACATCCATTGATACGTCTTCGAAACGAGAAATATTTATTTTTCGACAATCGTCTATTCCTCGTAATTATGTAAACAATAAGTTTAATAACTTATCAATTGTCGTATCAAATAAAAATAATTGAAAAAACATATACATTAGATTCCCGACAGAAGTTGAAGCGTTATCTTAGCCCTCCGATGCATAATTTTTTCGTGGAATTTTAATGACCGCAGGAAATTGTAACACGTCTTTCGAGAGATGAGTCATCGGATGATCTTGAGAAATTATTAAGATATAGTTTAGCAATTTCAATTTCAATTTTTTTGTGTGTATCCGTCGTAAAAATGATGATGATTATTATTATTATCATCATCGAAGGTAGTAGGAACCATGTGCGCCACATAGACTACGGTCGGGTATCACGCAGTGAGTACGGTTTCTACTTTCGGGTGTATAACTCGATCGATTATGTCCGCGGGTGGGCGTCCGATGGGCAGCGAGTTGAGTCTGGCGCTGAAAAAAAAGTGAGGCAAAGACCCAGTTTCTGACACTGACACTGACCATAGAGTTTGTGACAGGGGTCACAAACTCTAGCACAGTCGGCTCCCCCCACCATTTGATATGCAGCCAATGGGTAACACGCGTTCGGGGGGTCACAAACTGCGACTCTTGGTCCTCTCTGTTTACCCCCATGATTTTACACGCTCAAAGTGAGAGAGCTGCGTACAAAAAAAAAGTTTCATAAACTGGGCCTTTTACCTTATGTTCTCGCAAAGCGTGAATATTATTTACACCGACGGGCGGTGTTTTATCGCCGATGAATGTTACGCCGTTTCTTGTTTGACTTTTAACGGCGATGGGTGGATTAGTCGCGTGTTTCGAGACCGATGGTTCGTACGAGGGTCGGGACGAGCAGGATGCACAACGTGCCAAGATAGAAAACTGACGGCACGAGATCCAGTACAGACATGTGTGTCCGCAGGTGACGATATTATGGTTGCCACGAAATTCTCCAACTGGAATTCCCTGACTTTTCCTCTTTTCCCAGAGGAAACATTTAATTTTTCCAGTCTATCGATCAGGGTAGGAAAGGACAATTAAAAATAACGTAACATATAATATAATTATTATTAATGTATTAAACTCAGTTGACAATATTAAAAATTGCCAACGAATGCTATATATAGCCGACGAGGTTGCTGAAATGAAAGATGTAGACGTCGTGCAGCAGGGAATTAATCGAAAAACATCAGATTCAAAAAACTTCGAGGGTTTAAAACAAAAATTCCACGACTTTTCCCTGACTTTTTTCAGGTCCCAACAAATCCTCTGACTTTTCCCGGTCTTACAGGTTTTCCATAATCTCGACGTGAAGCTCCACAGCGAGCCGTAACTGTGCAAATAGCTTCCGATATCGAAACGCCGTGCCGTCACAATGTCGTCACCTGCGGACACACGTGCATTGCATTGTCCCGACACGGCATATCGACATGGTCTCCAGTAAAAAGTCCATACGAGATTCAAGAACAACTTGAAGGACATTTCCAGGTTATGTTGAGACATTATAAAAAAAAATTAAGATATGCATATCGCGCGCGACGTACGAAATAACATTTAGTTCGATAACCGTTTTCGTTTACGTCGACATCGGTTCAGAAAAAAATAACAAACAACTCAGCGAAACTGAAACACATTTTTTAGGATGGTCGCTAGTAAGATAAATTTTTGAGCAAGCTCAAATTTGCGGGGAAATAAAAAATTCAAGGACATTAGGTGAAATTCAAGGACATTTCAGGACTTTTTCAAGGACAGATAAAATTGAAGGACAGTTCCAGGACTTGAAGGACTTAAAGGACCGCTTAACACCATGATCGAATGTTACGGCACGCCTTTCGTTGTGGGTGCCGTGCTGATGGTACCGCTGTTGGGTTCACTCGTGTACGACGACGAAGACACTGCAGGGCGACCGAGGCAAAGACGTTCTCGATACTTGATCGGTGCGTTCGGTATTTTTAGCGAGAGCGTAGCGCAGACCCGCCGTAACGCTCTCGCGGATGTACCGTCGTCGCGGCATAAAGGCTGACGTGCCGGTGACTTTTATCGCACGATCTTTATTTCCGGTTATAATACCACGAGTAAAGACGATTTCGTGAACAACAATAATCGTACTCTCGTGACAATGTAAAATCGTCGTTTATCTCGGCACCTCACGATCAAACTGTACGAGGTATCCGGCAATGAAGCGTTGATGGAGAATCGAATGAAGTACGCACGATCAACAAACAGCCGGGGCTCCTGCTGTTGAGGAGGAATTATTATTATTGCCGGTGTACGCGTTTGACCGCCCACGGCAGGAATCGACTCGGGAGAGTCCGTTAGGCCGGTGCAGTAGAGGGCATTACTACTCGAATCTTCCTAAACCTCTACGTCCTATCTCTCACGCACGTCATTGAAAGTGCACGCACGAGTCACTGACCGTACGCCGGAACTTAATTCTCGCTTTTGATTTTTTTTCAGATTTTTATACCATCGAGAAGTCTTTACAATTCTCTCACGTCTCTCTGAAACTTATGCGAAGTGAACACTATTCGCAAGGACTACCTTAAGGGGAAGTGAAACAGCTGTGCGTGGGAGAGAGATAGTTGCAATTTTCAAATTATCTTTATTCAATGGTGCCAATTTTTTTGAGAAAAACACGAATTCGAGCCGAATGCGAAATTATCGTGCGCATCCGCCTCGAATTTGTTTTTTCCTCAACAAAATTAGCACCCTTGAGAAAAGTTCATTACAGTTTTCATTACCGACCGCGATATTTCACTTCCCCTTAAGAGCTTGTGAGACATGTTCTTAGCGTGTCTCTCTCGCTTCGCCGAGAGCGCCACTGACGCTATCTCTCTCGCACTCCATAGTGTTTCACATGCCCTTAAGGTAGTCCTTGCGTTATGTCTCACGCCGTCTAAGTTTGAGAGAGGAATAAGAGAGAATTACAAACACTTCTCGACCGGATAAAAATGTAAAAAAAAATCAAGCATGCAGAAGGTGCTGCAAAGATTGTTTGTGGATCATAATAATTTCAAAATGTTATTAACAAATTACTGAAATAAAAAATTATGCAACAAATTACCCGGTAATCTAATTTTTTTTTCTCATGAAAAGGATTTGTTACTTTTTTTTTAATACGTATGAATTTTTTCAGAATTTTATCTAATGTAAAATTGGTTAAATATCGAATTTTTCAAACATTAGACAAAATTTTGAAAAAATTCATACGTATTCAAAAAAATTGACAAATCATTTTCGTAACAAAAAAAAATTGGGTTGCCGGGTAATTTATTGCATAATTTTTTTATTTCAGTAATTTGTTAATAACATTTTGAAATTATTATTATGCACAAACAATATTTTCAGCACCTTCCATATGCTTGATTGTTTTCAGTATTTTATTCGGTCGGGAAGTGTTTGTAATACTCTCGTATTCCTCTCTAAAACTTAGGCGGCGTCAGACACAACGAATGGACTACCTTAAACGGAACACGATTTCATTTTTTTATCTCAAATTAAAAAAAAAAATTATTTTTTGTAAAATGGACATTTATGGACAAGAAATGTTTTTACCGTGTACAATAAAGTTTCGATGGCATTATTGTTGAATTAAAAGTTTTATAGATAGCCCGACGATGTCCCAGTTTAGTCCAGCGTCGAACAAAGTCGAATCCCAGCGGGATAGTACATCGTCTCGAGGATCTGTTCAAAATTGTCGAGAATAGAATAAGCCCCGACTAAATTGGTCCTACGCATGTTTACTCGAAAATCCCACCGGATATTCAGATCGATTCCACGAAAGCCTACACGCTCTGAAAACCCAAGAAAGCTCGTTGTGTTTAGTGCGCCCCGCTTTACCAGCGATCCGTTGTCCGTAGGCGGATGTATCCGAAGCGTCTTTCTGCGT